>RJWT010022080.1:0-17325 GCA_004365215.1 Cuniculus paca
ATAATATATAATAAATTTTAAAGATATATTATATATAATATTTTTTACTATATATAGGAATATAAATGTATAGTATGTATATCACATATTTATAGTAAGTGTACCATCTTGGGAGTGGATCTTTTACCTCCAATGAAGCCTTTGGAGGATGAATGCATCTTCAGCTACCATTTTGAGAGCAACCTCATTATAGACCCTGACCCAGAGCTACCCAGGGCAACTAAACCAATCCTGAATCCTCAACCACTCAAACTGTGAGATAATAAATATTGTTTTAAACGCATCATCTTACTCAGAAGCCAATAACTACTACACAGAGGATACAAAAATAGAAGATGTAATTCTTGACTTTAGAAATACAGAATGTACACAAAAATAAGCAGCTACAAAAGGTGTAATGAATGACATGATGAAAAGGAGATTAGGGTTCTATAGGTACACAAAAAAGGAATCCCAGCCTTGATCGGGGAGAAAGATACTCAGGAAGTGTTCATAGAAATGAAGGGCAAGTAGCACTAGCCAGGTAGAGAGTGTTCTTATTATTAAGCCATTGTCTTTCAACTCCAAACTACTTTTCTATATTTAGCTTTTTGATTCTGGGGCTGGGACACTGTGCACCTTAGCTAGTTTTTCATTGTGATTTGCCATTAAGAAGCCCTGTAGACAGCTTTCAGGCTGAAGGAAGAAGATAAGAGAGTGGTCTTGCCTGTTTGCTTCCTGTTCCTGCTAGGGAGGAGCATGTTAGTCAGGGTTCTCCAGAGAAACAGCCATGAAGAAAGCTAGGATTTGGTCAAAACACATGGGGAGGGACTCCAGGGGAAGAGAATGTGAAATCACCAAGAGGCAAGCTATTTTGCTGTTAGATGTCTGGGTTTAATCTCATTCCTAGAGATGCTGTGTAAGACTCCATTTTTCCAAGAGTAGATTGATGCTGTTCAGAAACAGTTCAGATCAGTAACAGCATATGCCGCATTTTGTAAGGTTTTTAAGTTAGATTGAAATCAGAGATGACAAAACTCTCTATGTTGCCAAGAGCCATGAACTGAAAAGATCTTTTAAATTATGTTTTCACTTTATTCTTTTTACTGTTTTCAAAGTTTCAAAAAAGCAGCAAAATTATATAAAGAATTTCCTTTCAAAATCTTTTCTTTCATACTAAATTTTCCATTAAAAATTAGTTTTGGAGAACATGGTTATACATCTTATCCTAGTTCATTTTCTATTACATTATAACCAAATTGATTTAAAATGTGATTTTTTTAGCAATAAGATTCCAAATAACCTTTATCATGTATTATTCCATCATTATAGAAATCCTAAAAGTATTCACTTTTAAATGAATAAGTAGCTAGCAAGGGAACAAGAACTAATAAAAAGCCATTTTCTCTTTCCGTAACCAAGCATTTTAAATCAGTAAACATTACCAATAATTGTGAAATAACTTTTGTTTGTCTTTTCCTTAGTTAAATTTATATCAAAATATTTTTAAAATGCAAAGAATTTAAAATTTTTCTGGAACTCATTTAACACAAGTGTTACAAAATTTATGTGCTAATGTTTATATTTGTTAATCAGATTATTACACTGTCTTTGAAAGGATGAAAAGAAGTACATCTGATTAAACAAGCAAGTTTTCTCTGTAACACTGAAAGAAGACAATAAATTCATCTCAACTACAGAAAATATTTTCAATGAACTAATGGAAGCCCTGCTTTACAAAGTAATGGAAAACATGAAGACAATATCATCTCAAAATATTATCAATAAAAGAAATAGAACTCATATTTAATAGAGAAATTATATTCTAAAAAATAAAATAAAAATTATATATAATATAGAAGTTATAATTTAAAAATAACCAAGCAAACATACAGGTCGGGGTGCTTAACAGGAGATTTGAACTATCAGAAGAAACAATCAGCAAATTCAAAGATATTGGAAGATGAAATTTGAAGAACAGAGTGAAAAATTATGAGAAAATAAATAGATCCTTAGAGATATACAGTAAAACTTTAACCATATGTAATTGAAGAATAGGAGAGAGAAGGGAATCACCTCCAGTTCAGGGCTGGAGATCTAGCCATGAGGCTCTGTTGCTGACATTATGATCTTATGTCAGTTCTGTAGATCCTCTCTGTGTCCCAGGCTCTTTGTCTATTACATAATGATAGCAATATTATGAAACCAACATGAATTAATTATAATTGTATAATTTGAAAGTACAAAGGATTTTTTTTTACTATGCTATAACTAGTTGCAGTACAAAGTGACCAAGAGTATGCAGATTTGTTACGCTTTATGGGGCCACTGATTTCACTTAGTTTTACAGGACAGAGAAAGCTTCTAGAATTTAAAATTGCAGTTGTTTATTGTCAAAGTTAAGTTACTATCAGCTTAAAATCATGCGTTATCACCATAATATATTTTACATGAGCCTCATGGTAACAACAAAAATAAAACAACTCAGAAGATTCACAAGAAATAGAGAAAAGAATAAAAACACAACACTACAAAAAATCATCAAATTAAATCTGGGTGTGGTGGTGCACATTTGTAATCCCAGCATTTGGGAGGCTGGGGTAGGAGGATTTCTAGTTTGAGCCCAACCTAGGCTACAAAATGGGTTCAAGGCTAGCCTGGACTATCACCAAATCACAAAGGAAGACAGTAAGAGTATAATAGTGGAATGAAGTCACTACAACAGGACACAACAGAACACAATACACAAAATGGCAATAGTAAATTCTCATCAATCAATAAACACTATGAATGTAAATGTAAGTGGATTAAATTTTCTTATCAAAAGACGAGGAATGCTTGAAAAGCTTGGAGGTAAGATCCAAGCATATACTGCCTATGAAAAACTCACATTAGTTCAATGAAAGAATAGAAGAAGCCATCCCATTCTGTGCAAATGATAGCCAAGAAATCATGGGTCACTATGTCATACAAAGTAGACTTGTCAAAATGTGTTATAATCACTATCATAAGAAAGGGGAAAGATGGATGTTGCTGAAGATGGGAACAAAAGGAAATTTTATACATTGTTGATAAGATTGTAAATTAGTACAACCTTTATGGAAAGTAGTATGGCGTTTCCTCAAAAAATTAAAAGCAGGACTTTTGTATAACACAGCAATCTTCCTTGTAGGTATTTTCCTGAAACAGTTAAAGGTATATTACAGTGATACATGCATATTCATGTTTACAGTAACACAACTCATCATAGGTAAGTCTCGGAAGTGGCCTCCATGTCCGTCATTAGATAAATGGATTCATGAAATGTGATATGTATACATGTGATGTACTATTCCATTGTAGTATAAATAAATCTTACACGTTATTCATCCTAATTGAAGCATTGGATCCTGTGACTTCTATTGCCTCCTCTCCTTGACAAGTTCCCAGCAATAACTATTCTACTGTCTACTGCTATGCATTTGATGTTTTTATGTTCTACATGATGTCACTGAGGTCATGCAGTATTTGTTGTTCTGTGCTTGGTCCATTCCAGTCAGCACAATGTTCTCAGGACCATACATGTTATTGCAAATGATAATTTCCACCTTTATCACAACTTCTTTACTCAATGATCTGTTGGTGGACACCTAAATTATTTCCATCTCTTGGTTATTGTGCTGTAATGAACATAAGAAAGTAGACATTTCCTGGGCATACTAATTTTATTTCCTTTGGATATAAACCCAGTAGTGGAATTGTTGGATCTTCTGGTGGATTCTCATGCTTTAGTACCTGGAAAAATGTACTCATTCAAAAACGAAAAAATTGTTGGAACTTACTGTTTTTTCTCTTCACTGATTTTCTTGGGGATTGAGAATGTTTTTCTCTTTTCTTTTAAATTTAAGGGAGGAATAGTGTATCACTAGTAATTTCTATTTTTTTCCATCCTCACATTTTTTGCATGCAAATGCTGAGTCCTGCTTTTCTGTTGGGCATGATTCATCAGTGTGTCTGACCTAGAGCTGTATTCTCTCCAGCCACACCCAGTTTCCTTGTACTCTTCAGTTATTGCTTTCTCCATCTAGCTTTATGGTATGTGGGTTTATGGAGTACAGCCCCACATCCTACTCTAGAAGTCCCTCTTTTCATATACCCCAGGCTGCAGCAGCCATCCAAGTCAAGGTGTATCTCTGATCATGTTGGCAGACTGAAAGTGAACAGACCACTGAGTTCTGTGCTGGGAGTAGGCAGTGGGTTGTGCAAGGTGTGTGTCAAATGATCTGCTGGACTTAATGCCACCATTTTCAGACCCAGGACCCTGCAAAAACTACACACAACCCTCCTTGCTTTTCACCAGAGAGAAAAGGACACCCAAGTCCCTCCCAGCCTGAGTTCAAACTTCCCAAGGGGTCAGTATGTAACGCAACCCTCACCATGACTGTCCCTTGTGGCCATGAACCATCCAGTCAATGTCATAGGGTGACACCAGAAACCCTAAGTGTAGTCATTCTGTAGTTATTCTGTAGCTCAGCCTTAAACAATTAATGGGTTCCCAAAAGGCTCCTAATGAAACACTCTCAAATGTGGTGGGTGCTACACTAGATTTCCTCTTTAACTCTACTCTGTTGCACGGAAAGTGTTGCTTTCACAGGGAAACACCATGGTGTTTTTTCAGTTTACAGTTACTGTAGACTTTCCTTTGGGCTAGCACTACTGGCCCAGTCTATTGTTTTTCTCAAGACCTTTTGATCTTCTACTGGCTTAATTTGATTTAGCAGAGAGAGGATCTCCCTCCCTGGGAGCCCAGCTTAGTGTTTGTTAGGTTTTTGGCTGGTTGAGAGACAAAAACAGAGATAAGAAAAAGTATTGCTGGTGCAGGAGAGCTGCAGGAGATTGCAAGGACCCTGGAAGGAGACAAAGATGGGAGTTGGTTTTATGGCATTGGGATAGCGGTGAAACTACATCAGTGGACAGATCATCATATTAAGAGATGACTGGAAGATTTTTTAGCATAGGTAGTGAGGACTACCTGAGTGGACCGTGTCAGGAGGGGGATGGGAGGGTCTTTGGCATGTGCATGAAAGGGAGACAGACATTGTTTTGTTTTAAGACTAGAAGACAAGTGCAGGAGTTAGTGTAGGAGAGATATGCTGTTTTGAGGGGCGGGGATCAGTGCCATGATGGACTGGCGCTGCATAGAACCTGGCAGAGTCCCATAGGAGCGGAACCCTTCTGAGTTGACTGTGCTTGGAAGAATTGCTTTGTTCCTTACTCTCCACTGTGTACAATTTCCCTATAGTTTCTAGTTTTCCTGTTGCTACTTTCTTGACTGCCAGAGAAGTACTTGCTTTTTTTTTTTTCTCTTCACTAAGTTGTTTGTTGTTTCCTGATTCCAGGTTCTGGAGAGGCTGTAATTTGCTGCTGGCCTTTACCAACACCACTTTTATTCAGTCTAAATTTAGTCCTTCACTAGGCAGTATAATCTTATGAGACCAGAAGTACATGTAATTGACTGTCAGTCTGCCATTGACTGGAATGATGTTATGTGGGACCTGACTGTAATCTCACAATACTCTATGTAGCTTATGGCATTTGACAGGAACACACCTTATAAGGAGGAGGGGAAAATTCACAGGGTTTGTATCTTTTTTATTTGATTAAATTCCTTTGAAAATTGAGGATTGGATAAAGAAGATGTGGTACTTTTATACAATGGAGTACCATTCAGCTATAAAAAATGATCACATTGAGGCTTTTATAGGTAAATGGATGTGACTTGAGACCATACCCATAAGTGAAATAAACCAAACCCATATGTGTAAACATCGCATTGTCTCCCTAGTGTAAGAAACTGAAAGACTCAATAAGATAGAAAATTCCCGATAAATATGGAAAAAAGGTTCTGAAGTCCAATGGTGCTTTTATTCTTTGATTTGATTGGTTTAAGTCCCTTTCCTACAGTTTGATTGCAATATGTGAGAAGATAGGAGCAGCTCTTTTGAAAAATGGGACACTATGGTAGCCATTGCTGGTTTCTTGCTGGCCAGCTTGATGGCCTGTAGTGCTCTTTTGTTTTATCTGGTCTTGTATTGCTTTGTTTTGTTTAAGTTTATTGTCTGTAATGTATGAAAAACCATTTTGAGGAAAGCAAGAGACACTGGGGTAACCATAGTTAATCTCCTGTTGTTATGCTTTGAAGACCTGTGTAGCTTTCTGTGTTCTGTTTTGAAATGCTGTATTGTGTTTGACTCTACTCTGTTTTCTTTTGCTTTATTTTGTTCTGTTTTGTTTTTTGTTTTGTTCTATTCTCTTTAAAATAAAAATAAATAAATAAATAAATTCCTTTGAAAATTATCTAATTAACCTCTGTTAGTTTCCAACATGTGACTGTAGTCACAGTATTCATCCAGCTATGTGGATACATGAAACCCACATATGTATATATACATATCTAAATCTAGATATCTATTATCTATGTCTGTATACAGACACATTTAGATATACAGACCTTTCTGCTGTCAAGGCATGTAGAACCTGGCTTGTGTAACGTAGTAATAGCAGATCTCCTGGCCAATAGCTGCTCTGTGACAACTTACTAACTTTAATGTCATGATGACTACATCTGTTGAGTTCTGTTCTTTTGAATTCTCTCTTCTTTTATGTAAGTTGCAGTAAAAAGTAGACCAGGACTTCTTTCCTGATAGTCTGAGATTCACTTTAAAAAAGTCATCATTGTTGGAATGCTTGATGCATGCAGTGGTTTAAAGAAATTTACAAAGAAAGCACTCCAAATACTGAGAAAAGCCAGAAATTAATTCTTAACCATTCTTAGCTTTGGATAAGAGTTTCTGATTACTGTCTACAATTTTCAGGTTCTCCTTCTGCTATCCTGGAAATGACTGACTAATCAACACACCAGCCAAACAAAGGTGTGAGCAGGTGAAGTTCACTCTCTATTAAACATGCAAATCTTCACCCAGAGGTGACTGACCTTGCCTTGCCCTTAGAAGCCCATTCTCCAAAAGCAAACTTCAGAGTGTCCTCCTGGCTTCTTTTTCCTGGCTCTGTGGGTTGAGCAGGAACAGACCACTGAAAAGGAGTTTTGTGATACCAGCTGGCATGCTGTCCGCCTTTGATCAATGAAGCTTATAGGAAACTGCAAGCCTGAATTAAATGCAAAGACTGCTTTAGTCGAGGAGATTCTCTGGGCAGCTGTAATTGCTGTGGGAGAATATAAGAATATGACGGAGAAGACGTGCATTCATAGGTGTGTACCTTCCGACTCTTACCGGTAGGCCTTCGTGTCAGGGACAAGAGAGAGAACCGTGGACTAATCAGTGCTGCGTGTGGCAGACGAGTGTGGATAGGAAAATAACTTTGTTTGGGAATGAGATGTACTTTAAAATGGAAAACAATGGAATAAAGTATAATTACTAGAAAATAACAGTGAATTTCATACAGTAAATGTCATTTCATGAGAATTCTGATGTATGTATTTTTGTGTTATAGGTTCTGAATTTCTGTTGATGTGTTTCCCCCTATGTGTCCACCCAAGAAATGCTCAAGGAACATTGGCATAATTCACCATTTAGGCACTTACTTTCGGGATCCTGAATAAGAAAATTAAAAGTAAAATTTTGACCACTAACTCTGACCTTTTCTAAATGCTATAAGCATTGCTGTTTGGGGAGCTATTTATCAACTATCCCAGCATGAGGAGATGGAAATCTTATGTGGAAACAAGTTATCTATGAAAAATAATGGGAGATTTATAACCATGCCTCTGGAGGTGGATAAAGCAGAGGAGGACACTAACAAGTGTGTGCGTGTAAAATTCAGACACTGTTTAAAACAGGGCACTAGGACAAAAGGATTACTTTCAGTAAACAGTGACTAAAATCTTGCTGATCACACCGAATCCTTAATGAGAGAAAAGGCTCAGAGACCCGATGTGATTCCCAACTGGAAAATCAGAAACCAGAAATCCTTCAACTCGTTCTGTCCCCTGCCTCCGGGAAGAGCCTTGTTTCTGATTTCTAACAGAACATGTAAAGGAACTCTGAACACTCAGGGACCATCACCCTCTTCTGGACACTACTGAGGGGGAACCAGAGTACATGGTGATTTGACTGAGTGTGTGATTATTTCTCCTATCCTCTCTCCTAGGATACTTGCATTGTTTCCAAATGCCATAGTTCGCAAATTATTGCTGATGTTGATATTTGCCCTACTATTTTAGGTCATTTACTTGGCTTCGAAAGACTGAGAGAAAGTAGGCATTGTTTGTTTTCTCAGGATCTCACAGAAGTGACCGCGACTTCATTTGAATGTTTCCTTTACCAAGGCAGGAAACAAAAGTTAAAAGCATGTTATCTTACCAAGAGACTGTGGGTGAGGGGCTCTCTGTGGATCATTAATCTGCTTGACAGTATATATGCTATTATAGTGTTTTAGTGCAAAGAGGCATTTGAGGTGGTCTCTGCCACCTGGCACTACTTACCAACCTGCCTCAAGGTTTTCTCCTCCCTTGGCACTTGAGACACAAATCCAGCTAAATCTCTCTGTTTCAGTTTTCTGCCTTCTTCTCAGGATTTTAGAAATTTCTTTGTGTAGTTCAGTTACATATTTTTTCTTAACTGCAGTTTTTCTTAACTGGTCATATTTCCAGTTAAGAAATATTTCCTCTTCCCAAACACTGATGATGTCATCTTTATTTAATACTAGACGCAAGCCCAACCCAGCTTTTTAGCATTTCTCTCACTCTGTTTGACTTCACTTCTTTTGTGCAAATGTACTTTTTACTCCCTAGTCCATGCTATATAATGTACTGATCTACAATGTTCCTTGATGATTGTCTATCTTGATTCAGTATATGGTGACCTCTATGAGGGCAAGGATTTTAGCACCTATTTATTTCCTGGCATATCTGAAGTTCCTGGAACAATGTCTGGCAGGCAGTAATGCTAAATATATAACTGGTAAAGTCATTATTGATATTAATTAAAATAAATAAGTAAAGAAAGACTGTTCAGTCACCAATTATAGCTTTAAGTGATGGTGATCTGAAATCAGGTACTATAATGCGGAAGGAGAAAAGTCAGTGAGTGTAAGAAAGAGTTGACAGCAAGAGTAACTAAGTAGGGTGAAGAGTTGGGGTTAGCCAGGGATTACACTCCAGTTTTATGAATACATGGCTGGTGATTCCACTTATTGAAGTATAGATAAGAGTAGGAGAAATAGTTTTGGGGAACAAAAGACAAATTTATATATTAAGAAGTCTAGGCTTGAGGTTTTTAAAGTCATCCAAATGGATGGTATTTCTTCAACAGCCTGTTGAATATACAAATCTGAGAATGAGAAAGACCTGGCTTAGAAAAAGTACATTTAGAGCATTAGAATACAAATGGAAGCTGAAGGCTTGGACTCTAAGATATTTCCTTGTTTGCACTGCAGAGTGAGGAGGAAAAGCTGTTAATGATGAAACCCTGTGGATGAGAATAAGTACTAGGCTGAAAAGCAGTAGGAGAGAAATTAAGAAAAGGCTGAAAGAGAACTCTCGAGACATTTAATCAATAGGAGACTAGGGAGCTAAACATTTTCTTTCTTCAATATGGAAGCCATCTGAATATATCTAAATTCTTATAGGAAAAGGTTGATTAAAAAAAGCAAAAAGTAGGAAAGAAAAGATGTGATTACATTTATGTTTAGCAGGAAGTTGATTTTCCCTATGACTACTCTTAAAGGTCTGAGAAGCTTCAGGAACAAAGAACTATAGGTCTGTAAGTTCTGCCTCCGTGAATGTTGACATCTACCTAGAGGAAGTCAGGACTTTTAGTGTTGAAGAACACCATAAGCCAAGTTCTTCAAAACCTTTGATAAAGAATGAAAGGAACCAATGGCTGAGAAAATGATAGAGAGGAGGAGCAGTGTGTAATGATAGGTGACATTTGGTCAGATGTATCATGGAAAGCAAAAGATTTAAAGATTTTCTAAAAAAAGTATAGTTTTAAAATGTATCTGTACACACATAAGAGAAATGAGCAATAACATGTGTGTGCAACACCTTTCTTTTAGTCTGTTCAGGCTGCTTCAACAGAGTGCCATAGACTGGGTGTTTTATAAACAATAGAAATTGATCTGTCACATTTCTGGAAGCTGGGAAGTCTAAGAGCAAGTCCAGAGCCAGGCATGGTGTGTATGCCAGTAACTCACACACTGTGGGAGGCGGAGGATCAGAAGTTTGAGCCCTGTCTGGACAACTTAGTGACTTAATGTAACCCTGTCTCAAAGTAAAAAATACAATAAGCTCTGGGAAATAAGCTCAGTAAGAAAGCCATGATTCAACCCCCAATTACCCAACCCCCAGCGCAATACAAACATACAGGACAGGACAGGACAGGACAGGACAGGAAAGGAAAGGAAAGGAAAGGAAAGGAAAGGAAAGGAAAGGAAAGGAAAGGAAAGGAAAGGAGAGGAGAGGAGGAAAGTTTAGATTTAATGGTTGGCGAGGCCTTATTTCTTGAGATAGATGACCATTTTCTCACCATGTCTTCAAATGATAGAAGGGCCATAGAGCCCTCTGAGGTTTTTGTTTTGTTTTGTTTTGGAGGGGGGATTCTTTATCAGTGTTCCAGTCTCGTTCATGAGGGCTCTCCTTTCATGACCTAAACACTTCCCCAAAGACCCTACCTCCTAATACCATACCATCGGGAGTTAGGAATTCAACACTCCAACATAAAATTTTTGGAGTGGGGAGGCATAAACATTCAAAATAGTTCTGTGTGTGTGTGTGTGTGTGTGTGTGTGTGTATGTGTGTGTGTGTATGTGTGTGTGTGTGTGTGATAGGCTTTTGAAAGAATAGGGAAATTGGGCTAAAAATGAAATTGATCACTCAGTGCTGGCTCTGGTCCTGCTACTACTAGAGTATTTTAAAGAAAATTGCCTTTTTGTCTAATATTAAGCATCTTGTACAAACTGTTTTTTTTTTTTGCTCAAATTCATGGCTCATATATTATGTGATTCTGTTACATAAGATTCCTGCCATGACAAAAATCATAGACATAGAGAAGGAATAAGTGAATGGTTACCAGTAGTTAAGAGATACGAAGGAAGTATGAAGGAAATGTTTTTTTTTTCCACCATTTGAGTGTCAATATGTAGTTGGTGATTTTATTACAGTTTTGCAAGATGTTAGTATTGAGTACACTATGTAAGTTGTACATGAGATTTCTCTATTATTTATGACAATTACCTGTAAGTCTGTAATTATCTCAGAATAAAATGGCAAGTTTAAAATAGCACAGTGAAGATATTGAGGACCAAACAGACATGTAGCCAAAGCTCACAGAAAGTGGACTGAAATTGTGGCATTACCACAGCTAGACTAAATGCTTTTTTAAAAAAATATGTTCTCCTTAGGGTTTGAACAAGACTCAGGATTTCTAATCATAATATTTGAAACATCTAGACTATGATCTAAAACTACACAGTTTATGAAGAACTAGGGAAATCAGAAGTTGAGAAAAAATAGACTGTAGTCTCCAACCCTGAAATAACATAGCTGTTGAAATTATTGAAGACTTTAAAACCACTGTCACATTAGGTTTCTGTTGCTGCTGTGACAGATTGCCACAGCTTTGGTGGCCTTAATCATGTGAATTTGTTATCTTACATACCTGGAGGTCAGAATTCCAGGATGGCTCTCACTGGGCTGACATTGAGAGGTTAGCAGAGTGCAGCCTCTACTAGAGGAGGCTCTAGCGGACAAAAGACTTATTTCCTGGTCCTTTCCAGGTTCTAGACAGTCTGTTTTTCATGGATCTTCATCTTGAAAGCCAGAAACACTGGACCAACTCCTTTTCATGCTGCCATCTCTCTAGTTGTTTCTCTTCTGCTTCTGTCTTGTGAGGATTCTTCTGACTTCACTTACCTCATAGTTTTTTTGTTTGTTTGTTTTGTTGTTTTACTTTCTAGTATCTGTCTCATTCATTTCTGTATCCTAGAAAAGCAATAGTAAATAACAACAAAAAATGCAATTGGCTAACATAACAGACAAGACTCAAGTAAATAAAATCAGATATTTTGAAGGATGATATCATCACTAACATCATAGAAAAGCAAAAGATTATAAAACACCAGCATGAAAAATTATAAGCCAACAAATTGGACAAATTAGAAGCAATGGATAAATTTCTAGATGTATACAACCTAATAAGTCTGCAGAAATATAAAATGTGATCTGGGTAATATTTCAGAAAAAAAACCTCTTTTGTCAAGAAAAGCTCTTTCATTAAGAAACGCCTGTGTAGTAGGTATGGTGGCACATGTCTGTAATCCCAGTACTCTGGGAAGCTGAGGGAGAAGGATCACAAATTTGGGCCCAGCCTGGGCCACTTCGAAACTTGAACCTAAGTTTCAAAAGCAAAATATTTTTAAAAGGACTGGAAATGAGCTCAGTGGAAAAGGCCTGGGTTTACTTCCCAGTACCAGAAAAAAATTGAAATATAAGTCCAGGACCTAAAGACTTAACTATGGAACTCTACCAAATAAATATATATCATTGATAAAATTAATATGGTCTCTTCTAATTCTCTCAAAAAAGTTGAAGGGGAACAAATAATTCCAAACTTATTTTACAGTTAGCATTATACTGGTACCAAACCTGACTAGTAGACTAGAAGAATAGAAAATTACAGGCCAATATCCCTGCTGAGAATAGATGTAAGAATTCTCAACAAAATGCTAGCTAACCAAATTCAGCATCACATTAAAAGGATCATTGACACAACCAAAAATGATTTATTTCAAGGATATAGGCATGGTTCAATACACACCAATTATCGTTCACTTACATCATTGTACATGCCACTTTAATGGGATAAATGACAAAATCCATGTAGTCATACCCACAGATACACAAAATTTGACCAAATCAACATTCTTCCATGACAATGTGTTTTTTTAATTTTATTTTAAACAGAAACAAAACACAGAAAAGAAAACCAATAAAACAAAAGAGGCAAACAAACAACTGGAACAACAAAAACTCAAAACAATAACAATATAGGCTTTCAAAACAAGATGATAGGAATTTAACAATGATTGTTACATTGCATATTGTTATCTTAAAAAGAGTTGCTTAGATTACCAGGTATAGACATGCAAAATTGATCAAATCATGAGCATTAAATATTCTTTTCCATGAACTAATAGAATTAGTAGTGTAAACATCTTAGCTATCATATATATATATATTTGTGTATACATATATATATATAAACAAATTTATATCTTTTTCCTTTTCCCTTCCTTCTTTTCTTCTTTCTCCTATCCCAGTTATTTTTCCGTTTGTGCAATAAGTTTTAACCAATAGAGTAAAAGAGAATGTACCTCAACATAACTAGGCCCTATATATATGACTAGCCCACAGCTAACATCAGAGTTTCAGTTGAAAATTGAAAGCTTTTTTCTAAAATTAGAAATAACTCAAAGTTGCCCACTCTTACCACTTCAATTCAACATAGTACTGGTGGTCTTAGCCAGAGAAATTACACAAAAGCAAGCAAACAATAAAAGCATCTATCTTGAAAAGAAGGTTATTAAATTGTTCCTTGGAAAATGCAGGTCACATGGTCCTTATATACAGAAAACTACAAAGACTTAGGCAAAACATCTATTTGAACTAATAAATAATTCAGTAAAGTTACATAAAATAAAATCCGCATACACAAATTAGTAACATTTCTATACACTAACAGCAAACTATCCAACAAAGGAACTAAAAAATAATCTCATGTACATTAGCACTAGAACAATACATTCTTTAACACATTCTTAAGAATGTATTCAACACAGCAGGTAAAAGATCTATACACTGAAAATTGCAACACATCAATGAAATAAATTGAAGAAGACATAAATAAATGGAAAGATACCATGCTCATTGTTTATAAAAGCAAATATAATTCAAGTGTCCATATTACCCAAAATGAAGTACAGATTCGATGTAATCCTATCAAAATTCAGATGACATTTTTCAAAAAATATTTTAAAAGTATAAAAATAATTGTACAATGTGTATGAACCATAAAAACCCTGAATAACCAAACATAACAAAACTAGAAGCATTACAGCCTCTGATCCCAAAACTTACTACAAATTGTTGTAATCAAAATAGTACGGTACTGGCATAAAAACCAATAAATACCAATGGAGCAGAACAGAAAGCCTAAAATAAATCCATATATTTATGGCCAGTTGTTCTTATATAGAGACGCCAAGCATAAGTGGGAAAGGATAGATTTTTAATAAATGTTGGAAAAGTAGAACTCCACATACAGAAGAAAGTAAGTGGACATTTATCTCACACCACGTACAAAAGTCAACAAATGGATTAAAGACTTAAATGTAAGATCTAAAACTGTGAAATATTACAAGAAAAATCTAGGATAAAATTTTTTTAAAAAAAATCTTGAGTCAGGTGTGGTGGCACATGACTGTAATCCCAGCACTCGGTAGGCTGAGGCAGGAGGATCACTGTAAGTTTGAGACTAGCCTGGGCTACAAATTGAGCTCAAGGCCAGGCTAAACTGCATAGTGAGACCCTATCTCAAAAAGACAAAAGAAAAAAAAAAAAAGAAAAGAAGTCTTGGCAAAGATTTTTGACTTTTGTCCCCCAAAAGATAAGAAATCAAAGCAAAATAAGACAAATGGGATTACACCACAGCCTTCTGTACATCCAAGGAAATAGTCAACATAATGAAGAGGCAATCTATGGAATGGGAGAAAATATGTGCAAGACATATATTGGATAAGGAGTTAGTAATTAAAATATATAAGAAACTAAAAATTCAATGGCAAAAAAACAAATAAATTCTCAGAAAATGAAAATTTCAAAACATTAATGAAAGAAATTAAATAATACATAAGTAAATGGAAAGATATTATGTACATGGAGTTGAATAGATGAATCATTTTCAAAAAAAGACATATAAATGACCAAAAAGTATATAAAGCTCGACAGCACTAATCATTAAGAAATGCATCTTAAAATCATAAAGAGATATCACCTTACATTTGCTAAAATTGCTATTATAAAAATATAAAGGTAAGCATCTGTGGGCTTGGGGAGAAAAGAAAATCCTAGGTGCTATTCGTGAGAATGTAAGTTAGTATAGCCATTGTGGAAAACAAAATGGACGTTTTCAAAAAATTAAAAATAGAATTGCTATATAATCTAGCAATTAGACTTCCTCGTGTTTATCCAAAAAAACAATATCAGTGTGCTGAAGAGAGATCTATACTCCTGTGTTTTTGCAGCATTATTTATAATAGTCATCAAGGAATGAATGGACAAAGAAATGTGTTGCACACACATTTTAATACTAGTTTTCCTGTCATTTGTAACAGTGTGGATGAAACTGGATTACCTGCTAAGTGAAATAAGCCAGACCCACAAAACAAGTGCTGTTCTGCATGATATCACTTATACAATATGCAGAACCTTAAAAAGTTGAATGCAGAAGCAAAAAGTAAAATGGTTATTACCGTGGGGTAAAGGTGGGTTATTGAGGAGGATAGGAAGATGTTGGTGATTGTGTACAAAGTCTCAGTTAGACAAGGTGAATGAATTCTAGAGGTCTATTGTACAGCATGGTGACTATAGTTAGCTAACAGTAATGTACTATGTATTTAAACAATGGTAAGAGAGTAGGTTTTAAATGTTCCCCCTCAAAAGATTACTATATGAGGTGATGAATATGCTAATTAACTTGATTCAATTATGCCATAATGTATAATATGTCAAAACTTCACATTACATACCATAACTATATAATTTTTCTAATTAAAGAACAATCAAATTATTCAAAAAACCCTTTATCATCTCAAACAGAAATTCTTCAACCATAAGCGCTAATTCCCTATAGAGATCACTTCCTCACCCTCATCACAGTCTGAGAAGTTTATATTTGTAAACCCATGGAAACATTATTGGAATTCTAGTGAGTTAATGCCAATCTACCACTTCCAGTGCAACTCATGGCAAAACTAAAGCCACTAAGACATATTTATATGTATGGGGGCTCAAGGGGTCCTGAGTCTAGCCCGGAGCAAGGTTTATCAGAACAAAGGCCTCAACCTAGGGCCTAATCTGGATTTTATTAATTTGTGAAGAAGGGAGTGGCTAGAGGATGAGTGATTGTGAGAATGGTGAGAAGTGTGTGAGTTCTGTGGGCTAGGCTATGTAGGAGGCCAGAAAGCGCCTCTACAATATGCAGACAGTAGGATATGCTTAAAGACCAATCTGAATAACACAACTGAGGTACAATTTCAGGGCTGAAAAACTGATCTGCGTAACACAATTGAGGTAGCATTTAATGTTTTGGAGGCTGGTGCTTCAGCTTCTGATGCACAAACTTGTTTGCGCTGGGAAGTCATAGCCTCTTATTTCAAGGCTTGAACCCAGTTGACGTCCCCTGGAGCTGTGGCTCTGCCATCCTGCCAGGCTCAACCTTGTTTAGGGAGTCCCTGGGGCAGGGAAACAGTGACTGTCACTTAGCTTCAAATATTATACATCAGCACCTCAGCTAGTCCTATGTACTTGCTGAGAGCTAATTGAAGGGAAAAGGAACTAGCTCAGCCAGCTCTGTACATATCAGCACATGGAGATAGGGGCGTAGTTAGCTAAAGTGGAGGTAATTGCTCTTTATTCAAGGAGAGTCATCCAGGTAGTCTTCCACAACTCCCCATTCTCCAACCTCCCCGAGAAACCATTCTTAACTTGCCCTGGCAAATTAGTTACAATTCTGATGTTTTCTAATTGTATATATGTTAAAATTATTCATTTTTTGTAAGGTAAATTTACATGTCTATCCTCCATTGAAATTGGGTTTTCTAAGAATATAATTTTAGTAGTTCCAAATGGCACTTGTGTGTCTTACCTTTATAATTTCTTGGTAAAAATTAATCCTTAGAGAAATTATCATTTTTTTTTACTTTTTTTTATTTTAAAGAAAATACGACAAAACAAAACAAAACAATGAAAAAAGCAAAAGAAAACAGAATAGAGTCAAACATAATATAGCATTTCAAAGCAGAACACTGCAAGCTATACAGGTTTTCAAAACATAACAACAGGAGATTAACAATGGTTACCCTAGTGTCCCTTGCTTTCTTCAAAATGGTTGTTCTTACATTTACAGACAATAAACTCAAACAAAACAAAGTAGTATAAAACCAGATAAAAGAGAATAGCATTACAGGTCTTCAAGTTGGATAACAAGAAATGAGCAATGGCTACTATAGTGTCTCATTTTTCAAAAGAGCTGTTCCTATTTTCTTGCTTATTGCTTTCAAATAGTAGG
>RJWT010022081.1:0-17326 GCA_004365215.1 Cuniculus paca
GCTCTGAAGAACTTTCATACAGAGGATACATTCCTAGAATTGTAAAGGATGCTGTTGGTTTTTAGGAACTGACATCTACTTAACAAAGATGTCAGGGTAGGGAACTCTGTGGATGAACAAGGTTAGAAATGGACATTCTTCGGGGCAGCAGAAACTCACAAGAATTTTAGTGGCGATATAATGTTGGCTCATTACACAATCATCCTGTGAACAAGTTAGTGTAACTTCATGTTCTTTGTGGCCCTTCCCTGGAATGCAAGAGTCACTTTAGGATAGTCTGAAAAGGTTATAATTCTCAGATTTATGTTTCTAATAACTTTCCAAATGCAGTAGCAATGAGGAGGGTAGACTTTGTGAAAGTCTGTCTTGAATTGTACTTCTTCAGTGTCTTTTCATAGCTAGCCTTTATCATTTTGTGCACACTTAAAATTTAGGTGTTGTGGACTGGATGTCACCAATTCCTAAGGACAGAGAGACATTAGCATTCACTGTCTGTGTCATTGAAGAGCTGCAAAAGTACTGTAGTATGCACATAGGTGTGTTTCAAGTGCTAAGCAAGTTTCAAGTACTAAGCAAGCACTGGCTTGTTAGATAAACAGGAAATAATAAAAATAACTATTCCCGAAAGTTTGGCGGGATCAAAGGAAAAAGAATATTAGGGCAGTACCAATTTTTATATCTGTAGCTATAGATAGCTCCATATATCTATAACTAGTATATATACATATTTTTTATGTATCAGTTGTGCTCTATCTGTTGATAGTTATTCTTTATTTAAATTTTTTATTTAAAGAGGATAAAACCAAGGAAAATAAAACAGAATAAAACCAATCAAAACAAGCCAAAGTAAGTGATATAGGACTTCAAAACATTGCAAAATCAATAATAGTTACCATAATGTCTTTTGTTGTCTTCAAAATAGCTGCAGATACCTTTGGACATAGTAAAAATCAAGCAGAACAGACTAGAATAGAAACAATAAAAACAAAACAATGGATACAATAAAGGACTTCAAAACAAGACAATAGTAAATCCAAAATGGCTACCATAATATACCTTGCCATCTTTGAAATAGTTGCTTATACCATCGGAATTTAACATCATCAAACAAAGCAAAAGAGAATAAAACCCAACTCAACAAAACAATGCATGATATAGGGCTTCAAAACAAGCCCACAGGGAATCAACAATGGCTATCACCCTCAGAAGAAGACCCCCCTAGATGCCACTCAGCATACTGCTATCTTCTGAACAGATGATCAGACCACTGGCTCTAGACCTGCAAGGTCAGTGAAACACCAAAGCACTACAGGCATCCAATTGCATTTCACCTCCATAGCTATCATCCCAGCCTGTGTTTCTCCAAATCACTCAGTCGCCTATGGGGGTGGGGGGGATTGGTACTTCTAGTTTGCCAGCCCATGAGCTAGAAGGGGCTGGGATCTGGCTGTACCCCTGCCACTAGCAACCTGCACATAGCATTGGTTTGCAGGAGGACCTTGCTTCTAGGTGGGGCCTTGTTCTCTCCCCTCACAGTCTGTGAATGGCACTGACTCATGGGGAAAGGCTTGGATCTAGCTGTCCCCATTCCTGCAGCAGCCTGTATATGGTGCTGGTACCCAGGCAGCACTTGATCTCTCCCCCTGTAGTTTGTGATGGCACTGACTCGCAGGGAAAGGCTTGCGTCTGGCTGTCCCCACTCTGGCAGTAGTCTGTGCATGGTGCTGGTACCCAGGCAGGGCTTGTTCTCTACCGCCATAGTCTGTGATGGTGCTGATTCACAGGAGAAGGTTTGAGTCTGGCTGTCCCCACTCCTGCAGCTGCCCGTGCATGTTGATATTTATTTTTAATTGGGGATTCTAGTCTTGTAAATAATTACTTTTATTGGCTTCACAAATTATATTCTTAAATAAACATAAAATATATGCATCCATCTATCTATCTACATATGTATGTCATATCCCAAAAGTTGAGATGACTTAAATAGATGTCAAGGAAGATATATCTATGTCTTTATATCTCTCTATAGATAACTATATAGAGAGTGCCTGCATTACTTATTATATTATATATTTCATATCTTTATTATGTAAGTATAACTTTTCAATAATGTATTTTGACAAATATGGAAAAATAAGATAAATTGTGATAAAAATTATGTTAGTCTAATTCACAAGAAAAACAATGGTAGTTGTAATATTTGTACTAATAAAATATATCTCTATTTTGTACAAATACTAGCAAGTGTATATGTGTATGTATATTAATAACTTTTGCCTCATAAATTGATAAATCTTTTTTTAGGCTTTAGGAGTTGTCAATAACAAAGAGGAAAGACATCATTGAACAGTTACTTAAATTGTTATTTATTTAATCTTTCAGGAAAACATTGACAAGAAGCAACAAAGAACATAAACATACCTTTGTTCTTTGACCCAAAATTCTTTTTCTAAAACATGACATCACTACATTAGTTATGAGATGAGAAAATATCTAAAAGGCCATTTGCTATAGTACTATTTGCAAGATAAATAATTGGGAAAAATTAAAATATTTTCAGGTATATTTATGCAATGGTATGCATAATCTGATTCTTATATGACATTTATTTGCATGAGTTACATATTAGCACTGTATTGTAATTTAAAAAAATCTATAAGATTTTTAACTATATTATTCTAAACTAATGTTAGAGACACCTAAATGTAGAAAATTATTAGGTCTGCTAAGGAAGTAATGGAAAAATACAGACAAAAGTATGATAGCTATTATTTATCAATGATAACACTTGCATGATTATTACTTTTATTCCTTTATTTGCATTATTTTTCTAATATTTCTACAACAAAAATGTATATCATTTTTAAAGGGGTACAAAATATTTATATTATTTTCATTGTACTTTTATGGGTGCCAGTCTTTAGGAATGCTACTGAAAACAAGTAAGCCGTTTTGCAATAGCAAAACATATTAAAAAGAAAACATGTACTCTATATCTTGTACTAAAATTTACAATGAAAATTGTATTACCCATGTAATGATATCTCATTTATTTAGTTACTATGAATTTAAAAAGTACTCTTATAGTCATAATTTTGTTTATTTTACACTATGAGCTCTTGAAAGTGTATTTCTTGGCTATTAAGTCTCCTTTAAGAGTCTAGGTGAATAAGTAACCTGCTTAGATAAAGGAGTTGTGTGTTACTATATTTTCTTAGTTGTGTATTATTGTGTTAGCCTTTTTGAAAGTTTGTTTTAATACTTAGGAGTATTTTCTATTTCTTAAATGATAGCATTTGAGAAACCAGCCTTATAAACTCTATCTAAAGATTCTTCTACTCACTAAACTGTGATTGCTTTGATTACATTTGGGTGGCATTACCTGGGTATTTCCAGGTAGTATAACTCAGAGTTCCTCTATATTGGTTCAACCTTTCACAACTTTCTAGAAGTTGAAAGTAGCAGTATGCATATTTTTCCCATGCCTATTTTTAAGCTGTAGAAAAGCAGTATGGTACAATGCGAAATCTACTAAGCAAGGTTTGACTTCTTCTTTATTCAACATTGCTTTATGCTGGGTATCTTCATCCTTCTCTCTTTCACATGCACTTCTTCAGGTGCTAAAAGGCTTAAGATCTGAATGTGTAGATTGAGCAGCTCGTGACAGATCTTCATAGCACTGGAAGCCAATCCTCTACTCTCACTAAATAGTCTTTCTGGAGGTAAAAGAGAATTTCTTTCTTCTCTAAGCATCTAGATGTTCACTTTTCCTATTTAATCAAAGCAGAGTGATGTTTCACTTACCCCATGTAATCATGCTATATATTACATCATTATATTCTTTTGTAAACTCAGGGGTTATTTTCAGAGTAATCTTATTCATCACTTAGTCGTCTTTGTCAGGTACCCAGTTCTTCCTACTGATGTGCATTTTATATATGTCTGAGTTTTAAAAATATAAAATATATTTTAAAATAAAGCACTTAAATACAAAAAGGCAATAATTTCATCATTAGAAAAGACCACTGAAATAATTAGCATAAGTGGATTTATTATTACAAGAGTCATGGGTTCATGTGAATGTGTTTTGGCTAAAGGCCCCCCCTTTTAATTAGGTTTCTTTTTCTTTTTATTTTTTTAAATGTTACATTTCTTATAAAACTTTCTATTTTATGAAAAAATAAAACAATATTTTGTAGCAAAATAAAAAGGGAATAACAGTAGCTGGTACACTGTGTATCGTCTTCAAAGTAGTTACTCAGAGTAGTAGACATTGTGACAAAGAATATGGACACAACACTTTGAAGTTCGATCCAAAAAAGTCTATTAAATTCTTTTGCATGTGTTAGTGTCCTTGATAGGGATCATTCTGAATATTAAAGGGTAGCAGGAAGTTCTAAAAGGAAAGTGATTTTGGATGATATGCTCTTGCTTCCAAACAGAATGAAGTATTTCCTTTGTTGTGTGACATACTCTTACAGGATATTTGCCTTTTGTAGCAAAATATTGCAGATGCGTGGTCTGAAACCTGACTTTCCAGATCAAATTGTTAACTCTGAGAAGAAATAAGCCAAATTAGCTATGGAGTAAAGTTATCTTGAATTCTATTGACTGAAAGTTTGGAACTTGTGTGGTGCTTCGTTATTTTTGGTATCTGGAATCGAATTCATGACCTTGTGCTTGCCAGGCAGGCACTGTGCAGCTGAGCTATAACCCCTAGCCAGTGTGCTGCTTCTTATATTCTGTTTACCCCAATGATCTTGGTATATAATTAATGATATGAGTACATGCTTATTTCCATGGTTAAAACACTTAAAATCCAGTATGTGTCAGTAAATACCAAGGGACCTACAGTAAATCATCCCTAAACAAAACAAATATGGGACAAAACTTATCTTCAACAAATATGGGACAAAACTCACAATGAATATGGAATAAAATTCACGGATGATTTATTGGGTGGGACAAATAATTTAAAGGGATAGAATGGATTACATCAGCAAGACTGGGCCATGATATAAGTAATTATGTTAACATATCTAAAAAATGATACCTTTTAAAATTAAAGGAATCAAGGGAAAATGTTTATAGAAACAGTGGTCACCCACAGATTGACCAAGAGAAAGCCATTGAAATTCTACTTCTAGTTTTCCATTTTCATTTATGATACCACTCTGGAGATGAGGTAGATGCATGACCCACTTTATCCTCCTGTCATTAAGAATCTCCTTCCTCTATTTCCCTTTTTCCTGATATGAGGTTTACATGCAAAATTTAAATATGAATTGGCTTTGATGTAGGCCTGATTGTAAAAAGGTAATGGGTTAGTCATGGTCTCACAGGTGTTCTAGCCATTATGCCCCTTGTTTCTTTTATGCTTTATAATTAGGCATGCTAATGCCCAAATGGAATGGACTAAGTGAACCAAATCAGGCTTCAAAGCTAGTAAGTTAAGAAGCAGGTCTAGGCCAGGTGTGGTGGCACAGTCCTGTAATCCCAGCACTCAGGAAGCTGAGGGGGATTGTTGCAAGTTCGAGACCATCCTGGGCTACAGTGAGCCCAAGGCCAGCCTGAACTGCAAAATGAGACCCTGTGTCCAAAAAAAAAAAAAAAAAAAAAAAGAGAAGCAGGTCTTGACTATGGTGACTTGGTCAACACAGTCACATCCTCCCAGCAGTGCCAACTTGAGACGCCTTTCAAGACAGACTGTGCAAGTGGGGCATATTCTCTGTGTGTGCTTATTTGAACATGTGAGAATTTAATATTTAATTTCTTTGGCAATGTATTCACAGTAAACATGAGAAAAAGCATGCTCTTTCTAGGCACTGATCCCTGGAATTGTTTAAAATTTCCTCCTAGATGTAAATAAAAGAATGAATATAAATGGTACTCAATGGAAACTAAAAACAAATAAGTTAGAAAAAAATGAAAAAATATATTTGCATATTTTTATATGTGTACATACACAAACACGTGTCTATATATGTGTGTCTTCTAATTAACAATTTCACTGTAATCTTTTTTTAGAAGCAAAGAATGAAGAGTAGTTTATCCGATATTATGGAGGACAACTTATCAAAATCACAAAATTTTATTGTATTGTGGTAAAACTTAGTAAAATAGGATCTACTAAAACAAATTGCTAAGTTCTCATTATGGATGACTATAGTTACTGTAGAACATCTCTCCAGAGCTTATTCATTTTGCTTAATTGAAAGTTTATATCCATTGATTAGTTAACTTCCCATATCCCCATCTCCTTTGTCCCTGGCAACCACCATGCTACTTTTTGATTCTGTGACTTATTTAGGATAAAAGTGGAATCATAATTTTTGTCTTCCTATGACTTTATTTTACTTAGCATAATGTCTTCAAGGTTCCTTTATGTTGTTTCACATTATAGAATTATCTTTTTAGAAAGATTTTGTAGTATTTAACTATATATAATCTATTTTACCATTTTACCTATGTTTATTCATATGCTGCTGTACATATACAGTGGTTTGTTTTTATATCGGGATTATTTTAAATAGTGCCATAATGAATATGAAAATGTTGATGTATTTCTGACTTTCCTATCTGAAGCCTTTCTAAAAGAATAAATATCCAGAAGTAGAATTTCTGGATCAGATAGTAGTTTTACTTTAATTTTTCAAGTAACCTCCATGCTCTTTTTCATAGTGGCTGCACCATTTTGCATTCCCACAAACAAGGAGTATAGGTTTCCTATCTTCGTTATTTTGTCACTAATAGCCATTCAGTCAAATGTGAGGTTATGTTCTACTGTGAGTTTGATTTACATTTTCCTCATGACCAGTAATGCTGAATAGTCTAGCTTTTTTTTTTTTTAATTTGAACATCTTCTTGGAGAAGCATCAATTTAAGTACTTAGATGATTTTAATTATGTTATTTTTTGTACTGAATTGTTGGACAGCCTTACATATTTTGAGTGTGGACATCTCAATGGATATATAGTTTGAATATTGTTTTTCCATTTCAGATATTTGATTTGATTTCCATTGATACTCTCCTTTAGTGTGCAGGAGCTTTTTAACTTAATGTAGTGTCACCTGCTCATGTTTGTTTTGTTGCTTGTACTTTTGGGATCATCGTTAGAATCACTCTTGCAACCACGTGCATGGAGATTACCCTCCCAATTTTTTCTTCTAGGAGTTTCATAGTGGCAGAGCTTAGGTTTAGGACCTTAGCCCACTTTACAGTGATCTTTGTGTGTGATGTAAGACAATAGCCCAATGTTCTTCTGTGTGCGAATACACAGTTTCCTGACAGCAATTATCAAAGAGATTGTCCTTTCTTTGTGTGTTCCTGGAACCCTTGTAAAAGATCAGTTGACTGTATCTGGGTAGATTTATTCTGGGTCTGTTTATTCTGTTTCATTAATCTATACATCTGTCTACACACAACTACCATACGGATTTTATTATGTTAGTTTTATATTATATTTTAAAATCATGAAGTGTGATGGCACCAGCTTTGTTCTTTCTTAAAACTGCTTTCTTTGGGTATGATCAATAGAAGTTTCACTCCTTTCTTCCTTACTTGGGTATCTTCTATTTATTTGTTTCTGATTGCTTTGGCTAGGATTTTCATGGTCTTTCATGATTTTATATTGATTGTAGAATTTTTCTTTACACCTGTAAAAATTATGCTGCCAATTCATCAGTACAGGATGTTTTTCCACTTGTTTGAATCTCTAACTCTTTAATCAATTTTGTAGTTTTCAGGGTCACTTTTACCTAGTTAAATTTATTCCTAAGTGTTTTTTCTAATTATTTTTTGATATTGTTATGTCAGTTTAAATGAGTAGTAGACCATTAGCCTGTGGCTTTAGGATTTCCTACATTAAGTATTTACAAACTTCCTTAGTATGTAAACAAATTGAACCTAACTTAATAATATCATAAGCAGCTGACTTTCAGCAGCCATTAACAGCTAGGTTTCAACAAATCACAGGCAGCCAGCTTATTACACCATGCTCAAAAAATGCAAAAGTCTCATCACGTTGTGCTCAAACAAGGTAGGCATATAACTGTAGCCAATCATGATTTCTTTACTCTGCTTCTGTATTCAGCATATAATTCCTTGCTGCTCATTTTTCTGTATGAAGTTTTCATAATCTCTTCCAGTTCTGAATGCTGCCAGGTTTATGAATCTATTTTTGCTCTAATATACTCTGCTAAATTTAATTTGTCCAATGTTTTTTCCTTAATAGTTGTAAATGGCTTTGTTTCCTATTTTCCTTCTCAGCCCTCATGTTGTGTGTAGACATGTGCCTGATTTTTAAAAATTTATTTTTGTATCCTGCAACTTTACTGAATTCATGTATTCTTACAGTCTTTTTTTAAAATGACATCTTTATGCATTTCTATGTATAAGATCATGTCATTTATAAACAAGGACCATTTCTCTCTTTCCTTTCTGATCTGAGTGTTGCTTACTACTTCTTGTCTAATTCCCCTGTGACTTTCAGGACAATGTTAAAGTGCTCAGAGTGGGCACCCTTGTCTTGTTCTTGAACTCAAAGTCCTTCAATTTTTCGCTATTATGATGTTAGCTGTGGGTTTTTTATGTATGGGTTATTATCTTCAGGTACTCTCCTCCTATTCCTAGTTCCTTGGGAGTTTTATCATGAAACTGTTAAATTTTGAAAATTTTTCTATATCCGTTGAGATGATGATGTGATTCTTAATTGTAGATTTTATTAATGTGGTATATTATATTTATTGATTTTTAATTTTTGAACCATTTCTGCCATCCAGGGATAAATCCAACTTGCTATATAATATTTTTAATGTGCTATTGTGTTTGAGTTTCCTTCAACCTGTTGAGTACATTTAGGTTTATATTCATCAGATACGTGGTCCTAATGTTTTCTTCTCATAGGTGCCTTTATCTGGTGTTGGTATCAGGGTAATGCTGGCCATATAATGTGAATTGAGAAGTATTCCTTCCTCTTTAAGAGTTTGAAGAATTTAAGAAGAATTGACATTAATTATTCTTTAATTATTTGGGAGTTATTACTAGAAGAATCTGATCTTCTGTTTTTTGAGTTGAGAAGTTTAATTGTCAATTCAATCTCCATAGCTTTGTAGTATAATTTCAAGTCAGGGATTGTGATGCCTCCTGCCTTGCCTTTGCTGCCCAGAATTGCCTTTGCTACTCCAGGTCTCTTCTGGTTCCATATGAATTTTAGGAATGATTTCTCTAGATCTGTGAAGTATGTTAATTGTATTTTGATGGGAATTGCATTAAATCTGTGTAACAGTTTTGGGAGAATGGCCATTTTCACAATGTTGGTTCTTCCTATCCATGAATAAGCAATGTCTTTCCATTTTCTGAAATCTTCTTCCACTTATGGGTATGTTAAGACTTTCTTTTTCTTCATGAGTTTGTCTCAATAGTTTGTATATTTTTAGAAAGTTATCCATTTCATCTCGGATATTCAGTTTGTTGGCATATGATTAATCACAATAATCTCTCATGATTCTTTTGATATCTGTGGTATCATTTGTAATCACTCCTATTATATTTCTGTTTTTATCTTTTTTGTATTTTCTTTCTTTTGTTATTAGTTTAACTAAGGATCTGCTAATTTTGTTTGTTTATTTATTTATTTATTTATTTGGTACCATGGCTCAAACTCAACACCTCACACTTGTCAGGCCACTGAGCTATATCCCTAGCCTTTGCTAATTTTTTTTTTAAAAACCTTTGGTTTGTTTGTTTTCTGTATGGTTTTTCTATTCTACTTATCTGTGCTGTAAGCTTTTTTCCTTCCTTCTATTAACTTTGAACTTTGTTCTTTTTTTTCTTTAGATTGTATAAGCATAAACTTAAAAAAAATCCTTCTTTTTACTGTAGGTGTTTATCACCACAAACTTCCTTGATAATACTGTTCTTGTTTTAGCTCACAAATTTTTGTGTGGTTTGTTATTAATTTTGCTTCTTTCAAGATATTTTCTAAACACACAGAATTTGAACATAAAACACGCTTTCATGCTTACCTATCTCGGTCATTCTCAGCATTCCTAACTGCAGTCAGTCATTTCTCTTTTATATTTCCCCTCCTTCTCAGCCAGAAGGAGTCAGCTTAACGATAGCTTTCTGATGTTGTAAGAAGGAAAGGGGCTGACTTGCATTATAGTTTGTTTTTCATGCTAAGAAACATCTGTGTTTTTCTCTTTGATTTTTCTATTACAACATCCTTCTATGCCCTTGTGCACACTTGATCTTCCAAGAATAAAATTTATTACAAGTGGAAAATGTTTGTCATTGCCTTCACTCTCATCCAGTGCTACAAAAATTTACTTAATAATATCAGGCGGCACCAGGCCTTGTTCTCCCTACTGGGATCTAACTACAAAAAAAAGAGTCTCGAATGTCTTCTCTGTGGAGCTTCTTTCAAGTTGAGGAGATAGATAATAAGAATATTCAGTAAAATACATAAGACATTTTATAAGTAATAAGGAGAAAAATAAATCAGGGAGGAAGAACTTAATAATGGAGATTTACATTTTATATAGGATAGCCTGTGATGGTCTCATTAAAAATGTGAAATTTAAACCAAGACTGTGTGGTACAAGTCATGAGGGCATGTATATTAAAATTTATTTCATAAGTGTTTGTTGAATGCCTACTTTATGCAAGACATTTCATGTAAACTACCTATAGTAGACCCTGTCCCCCTTGATCTTGAAATTTAGATTTTAATCCCTAAGAAATTAGCCTTGTGTGTCCTAGATTCTGTGATTGATTTAGGAACTGAGAATCTATAGTCCTAGTTGGTTTTGGAACTGCCCAAAATATATTTAAAGAGAGAACAAAATTAGAATTAAATGAATATAGATTTAACTGTAGCTTAGGCTTCAAAATCAAGGTTGAACAGCACTGGTCTTGGCACTCCTGCCAGTTCTGCCTTTGGCCAGGTGTGTGCTGTGAAAATACCACCAAGTCACTCCAGGATACCGGCTAGGTTAAGTCTTAGGATCCATTTCATAAATCTAATGATCTATGATAATAAAGTGGGTAACAAAGTGAAAAATGCTTCACTTTTCCCATTAAAAATTATTTAATGTTGCATCATTATTAGGCAGTTTTGCTACTGTTGGTGCTGGGAGGATGAGTTCAGTCAGGGCTGGTCATAATATACACGCCAGTACGACAATGATAACGGTAACACCATTATTGCATTTTTCTGACTGAAAGTATCGTTGTGAATCTTCAGCAACTGAATTTTTGTTTAAATCCCAAGATTTCTGGGAAATACTTAATGCTCCATTAGTTGACTTCAGTTTTTTGCTGCATGCGATTTGGGAAGAGTTTAGCCAGCAGTTACGTGAGACTGGACAGGAAGCACCTGGCAGTTGTGTATTTCAGTGAAAGTAGAAAAGCAGGTGCCTAATATTAACTCATTTCAAGTTTCCAGGAAGTCTTTAAAACTTTGCTCTTGATTTTACAAAACACTGTTTTCTCTTTTGCAAGGTCAATTTTTCTGTGCTTAGTGGATATAAATAAAATGTATTATGTTTCTTTTAAAATAATTATCATAGCTTAAGTGACTCTTCCTAACAACATATAACCAAAAGCAAAGCTTCTATTTTTGTGTACTTACTTGAGAGAAGTTTTATTCCAAGCAGGGAATGGAGGGGTCAACAAGACACCGTGCTCCACCTCTCAGCAGGGATTCACACACGCATTGCTCCTTCAATCTTCAACTTCTTTTCCTGCCTGCCTCATCTTCTAGACTACAGTTTATCTAGGTCCCCTTTCTTTTTCATTGTCTATTTCTTCCCAATGTACGTGAATCTTCTTTGCTGGTTCCTCACTTCCCTAAGCTTTAAATACTGAATTATCCCCAGGCTTCAGACTGACTTTCTTTTCTCCTGTCATGAATGTCCTCGGTGGTCAATTTTTTCTTCCGTTTTAAAAATACCTTCTCTACATACTGTTCCCTGACCTCTCTCCCCAAACTTCAGACTTACACGTCTAGCTCAACATTTTAATACTAGGGTTTAACAGCCCTCTTAAACTAAACAACTTCAACACCAAATTTCTCAGTTTAGTCTTCCCATTCCCATTATAGTGACTCAAACTCCTAGTTTTCCCATTGCTCAGGTACAAGAAAAAAAAAAATCCCGGTTCTGCTCTTCACCTCATGATAGACAACCCATTTCCAGGCATTTAGCAATTCCTATCAAGATTGAAGGATTTTTTTCTTTGATGCTTTTCATGGGGAAATTTACAAGACTAAAAGGGATGGCTACTATTAGTGAGGAAGATGACCATTCTCCTTGCTGTACTTATCCACATGTAACCTTTCACAGATTCACATTCAGATGACTTCTTTTGACTTTAATCTCTATCACCATGCATCGTCATCTCTGCTGGAGAATTATTACAATGAATCAGAGCTCATACTTTAACTAAGATCTCATGACTTCTAATTCAGGTCTCATTCTAAGCCACAGGAGAAGACGAGACCCAGATCACACAAAGCCATCTTACATGGGCTCTTCAGAAAAGCATGAGGACAAGGAGTCCTAAAAGACTTACCGTATCCCAAGTCTCATGTATTTATGCAAAGACTTCTCAGAGATTTCAAGAGAGCTGCAACATAATAAGACACAAAAAATACTTTTGCTTTTATGCCAGAGAGATGATCACTATTTTTAGGTCACCGATGTTATACATACATAAGTAGTCTCAAAAATCAGAACACAGACTGCATTGTTTGGGACATAGTGTTCCTAAGAATTCATTTGAAGTAAACTCTATTGGGGAGGAGAAGTTAGGAAGACAAAGATTAGAATAGGAATGGAGGAAATCCTCAGCTCTGCCACATAGCCACAAATAGAAGAATCCAGGCAGCTGAAGCATTTGGGGAATTCAGCTGCTTGGGATTATGGGCATTAAAACCCACTTGCCTCAATCACTTCCACCCCCTCATAAGCACAGAAAATCTAGCACTAAAGATGTTTACAGCAGCTGTGGAAATGTACAGCTACTAGGGAAAAAGTAGAGAAATAGGAGCAGTTGAATATTTCATTCCTACTTGCCAATAATTTATTTTTTATAAAAATATTAAAAATACCTCACCACAATATTCAGCTGCATAAGCACTATAGATATAAGATACTCTAGGAATTAAGGTTTTCATATAGCTGTGGCTACACTCTTGTGACAAGTGTTTGCCGTTATGGAATTTTTAATTCTTTAATAATTCCATTACTGGACTACTATTGCCTATGTCCCATTATCTCAAAGTCATCACTATGCTGGAATAGAATGGTGTCTGGGAAAGTGTCTCATTCTACTGGACTTGGATTTGTCAAATGGAATAGCGAGATAGTAGAATGGTAAAAATATAGGCCAAGGTGAAATATAGCCAAGAAAAGAGGTGCTATGTCGGTCAAAAGTAATTCTTGTTAATACTTGAGGTACTCCATATCCGTTGCCATATTTTACTGGTTGGATTGCTTATGTTTTTAGCAAGTCATATAAATACACTCATGATGTAAAAATGGTAATATAGGAAGAAAAAGGTACATTCTAACAATGATTCCTTTGTTTTTGGAATTCTAACCTGAGATTTTTAACTCTCTAAATATTAAAGTCTTATTGGTGTATTGGAAAGAAATTGGCACTTGTGAAATTTCTATTATGTGTCATTCTCTGCATTTGACTATTTCTATAATTGTAACCTAATTTAATCCTCATAGGCCTATGTGAAGTAAATCTTATAACCCTCATTTTATAGTTGAAGAAATTGATTTTCTGAGAGTCTACAGTTTTACAGCTAGTAAGAGACAGTGCCAAACTCTTGTACACACACAGCACTGCTTGGGTAAAGGAGATGGTGATAAATCTGAGGAAGCAGGGAAATTACAATGCCCCATTTACAGCCTCATATTTTAGGAGATATCTTAAGACTTTTTTCTTTGTTTTCACAGCAAAATTTTTAAGACTAAAGTGCAGATGACTGTTTTTCCTATTATATTTATCCACATATTGCCTTTGATATATACATTTTAAATATATACGTAATATACATACACATATTTATGAATATACGTATGCACATACACGCACATTTATATATGCATATAATCGTGGTCACTTTCTCATTGCGAGACATAATACCCAACACCCACAACCCAAAGGAGGATTATTTTGGTTCACGTTTTCAGTCCATAGTCTGCTGGCTCCAACATAAGAAGGTTACAATTAAAGATCCTAGGGAGGAAAGCTGTTCATATCACACCAGAATCAGAAAGAGAGGGGAGATCCAGGGAAAGAGATGCACTCTTTCAGGTCATGGGACCCTTTACCACCTTTGAGCAGAAATTGCCTCCTAAAGGTAAACGATAACTTCTCCAAAATCCAATCACCTCTCTAAACCCTCATTCTGAACACACAGGCTTTAGGGGACTTTTCTCAACCCAAAACAAAGCATTCCAACCCTGGTGGCACCAATCTCTGCAATTCCTCTGAAGATGAGATCCCTTACATGGCACTGTTCCCTGAGATGATCAGCTTGTGACTTGGTGGCAGGTTGATTAGATTGGATCACTTCCATCATGGAAAGAGTAGCACTTTCTCCTTACTTGAATAGATATTTATTCTGGGTATAGATCTGCCTTCCCAGCGCACAGTGCTTCTGTTGAAAGTGCTATCCGTGGACTTACATAATGGCTTACCCACCATCATGGCATTCCACCAAGAAATACACTTTATGGCCAAAATAGTGGAGCTAATAGGCTCATGCTCTTGGAACTCACTGGCCTTATGATGTTCCCCATCATCCAGAGTTAGATGGATTGATAGAAAGGTGAGATGGCACTTTGGAGATGCAACTAGAGCACCAGCCCCACAATCTGCAGAGTGAGTGCAGTATTCTCCGTAAGACAGAGTCTAATATATAGAACTGTTTCTCCCATAGCCAAAGATTTATGGGTCCAGGAATTAAGGAGTGGAAATGGGAATGATACCACTCACCATTACTCCTTGTGACCCATTAGCAAAATGTTTACTTCTTGTCCCCATGACCTTATGCCTTCTTGGACTAGAAGTCTTAGTTCCAGAGAAGGCAAAGCTTGTACCAGAAAGCACAACAATGATTCAGTTGAACTGGAAGCTAATGCTTCCCTCTAGTCATTTTGGGCTCTTTGTGCCTCTGAGTAAACAAGTTGAAAAGAGAGTTATGGTGTGCTAGGAGTGGTTGAGCTACATTGCCAAGGGGAAATTGGATTATTTCTGCACAATGGAAGCAAGGAAGAATATATTTGGAGTGTGAGAGATCTCTTAGGACATCTAGTAGTAGTATGCAGTGGTATTAAATTCAGTGGAAAACTGTAAAACCCAATCCAGGCAGGATGAAAAATCAGCCAAAATCGTCAGAAATAAAGGTATGCCCCCACCACCAGGTAAAGAACCAAGACCTGCTGAGGTGCTTGCTGAAGTCAAAGGGAATGGGTAAAAAAAGAATGTAGTTAAGCATATTAGTTAAGACCATGTAACCAGTTTACAGAAATCATGTATAGTTGTCATAGGTATTTCCTATTTTATTAATATGCTTGTGTACATATAACATATATTAAGTATCTTTACTTTCTTTGTAACATAATGCTGAACTAATATCAGTTATTAAGTGCTATTAAGCCTATATTATAATGTGGATTACATTTATAATCTATGTTATAATGGAATACCAGAAGAAGAGTAAGCATCATCCAAGGAAAACTTTGCATTCTGTTTTGGGGAAGGAATTAGTGCATTTCTGTTTATAAACAGGATAACTGTATCATGCTTTGTAATTATGAACTTGCTATTTTATTTGGAGACTAGGTATGGTTTAAGGAGATCTGTTTGGTTGACAAATGGACAAGAGTGGATGGAATTGCTGATTGTGATACATTAAGACCTACTTAACTGCTTAGTAAAGTTCTGGTGTGCCTGTGAATGATTCACATATAGGTCCCAAATGAAGGCAGGGAGACTCATCCTGGTAAGGGTGGCACTGAACAATAGGCTTCTAGCCTTGATACAATAGAAAGGGAAAGAGGGAAGTCTTTCTTTTCTTTGTAGGGGCTTAGTCTTCACCATTACCCTTTGACATTGATTTCCAGTTCTTTCAAACTCTAGCGCAGACCTTTTAGCTTTCCAAGGCAGACCCTTGGGCTTTCCAAGAGACACATACTGGTGACTCTGCAGTGAGATTCCAGGCCTTGCTCTTTTACTACTGAATTCTACAGCTCTTCAGTGTGCAGGTGGTTATTTTGGATTTTTCTACTCTGAACCAGTAGACAACCATTAAGACTTTTCTGATTTTATCCTGTAAACTTACCTCATAAACCCTTGTATAGTCATACATATATTTTATGTTGAATCTATTCCTCTAGGGAACCATGACTAACACACACACATACACACACACACACTGATTGTGTCAAGATAGATTCCAGTAGAAAGATGAATCACTGGACTTGGGCCCAATGATCATATAACACTTTAAATTATTTTGTTTTTTTGCTCTCTCTTTCCAGGTTCTTCAGTAACATAAACAAGTAGTGCAGAGTTTCTCCTTTGCACTGCTGTTTTTGGTGTATTATTTCTTTTTATCATCTGTTCCAAATGAGCTTCCAATTTATATAGATATGATATAAAGTGCTTTTTTAAATATGTGTGCAGTCAGCTATAACTGTTGAAATGATCATCTGCGTAGAGTACCCAGGCAGGATTGTCGTAGGAGATGGAGGCGTGACAACCTCTGGGTACATCAGTTTTGCTTTATAGCTCTGCAGTTGCAATGCCACCCTCTAATGGCACACGGAGGCACATCCCAGAATATGTCAGATGATCCTAGATCGTCTTGTAGAGGAAATATCTAAAAACACAATTGGCACAAGCATTCATTTAGTTATTTCTTAAGAAAAAAAGTATATCTGATTATTTCTCCAAAATGAATGTAATATATGTATTTGTCCTTAGTCTGCCATGTATTTACCTAAAAGCTATTTGAGAATTTTTTTTGGCAAATAAAGAGATTAGGCATTATTAAAATGAAACAAGGAAAGCTTGGCTTATTAGAAAATTTTTGAAATCTTGGCTAGTTATTACGTTTTCTGAATAAGTACTTATTCTTTGCAATACATTCGTATTCAATTGAATATGAAAATGTGAAAAATATGAACTTGAAATCATTTTAAATAGCAACTCATATTTGAAATATCTGAATGTGAATGACAGGCAATTAAATTTACTTTGCATAAACTTGAACATAAAGTAGAAACCAACTGATTCTTTGAA
>RJWT010022082.1:0-17354 GCA_004365215.1 Cuniculus paca
TATAAAGATCTGGGTGTGGTGACACACACCTGTAATCCCAGCATTTGGAAGGCTGAGGCAGGAGGATGGCTGCTGGGCTACACAGTTAGCTCCTGGGAGTCCCTGTGCTATTCCCTGTCACTTCCTTCCAGGGGTAACTATACTCCTGACCTCCATCACGACACCCTAGTTTTGCCTGATTTTGAAACTGATGCAAATGGATTCAAATAGTGTATACTCTTTTGTATCTGGTGATTTTCACTTAGTATTGTGTTCGTGAGATTCCTATAATAGCTGTTTACTGTACTTGTTTGTTTTCACTGCAGACTGGTATCCCGTTGTGTAGAAATGTTACAAAAGATTTATCCCTTCTGCTCTTGACCAACACTGAGTGTCTTACTTACTTTCCTTACCACTGAGACACAATAATCGACATCCAGTTAAAGGAAGAGAGTTCTATTTCAGCTGTGGTTTTTAGAGTTTTCAGTCCATAGTGTGCTGGCTTCAAGGCAGGAAAGGCACAGTGGAAGGGTCGCTGTGAAGGAAAGCTGGTCATCCCATGGCAGCCAGGAAGCAGAGCCAGAAGAGAGGCCCCAGAGAGGGAGAAACAGTGACCTGACCCACCTCTACCTGGGATCCGCCTCTAACAGCACAATTGGCGAACTCCTTATCGGGTGAATCCACTGACAAGTGTAGCACCCGCATGATCCAGTCAGCTTTCATTCAGGAGAGGTCTTTGGGGGACATTTTTTAAATCTAAAGTATAACATTGGGGTTATTTCCAGTGTCCTGCTGTGATGAAGAGTGTATCAAAGGATATCATTGATCAGGCCACTGTGTGACATACATATGCATTTCTGCTGGGCATGCATCTGGGAGTGGAATTGTTAGGTCACCAATTATGTACTTTCGTAATTTTAGTAGCCCATGCTACACAGTTTTGCAAAAATGCTTCTAACAATTTGCAGCCACAGGTGAGAGTTCCAGTTGTTTCCTGTCTTTCCTAACACACTGGTATTTTCGTCATGGAATTCTTATCTATCATTACATAATATTTTGTGGTATTAGTTTGTTTATCCACTTTTTTGGTATTCTAAGAAATGATGGATAATATAGACATCCTAAGAGTATTTTTTTTTTGCCTGAGTACTTCCATAGTACCCGAGCCAAAGAATACACATATTTGCAGTTATGACATATATTGGTGAATAACCCTCTATCAAAAGGCTATGACAAGTAACGCACAGGTCAGTTAGAATGCTGTTCTAATTATTTTGTCATTAAGTTTTTTTGTTTCTCTCTCCCTCCCTCACTCTTTTCCTCTTTTGATGGATGTCGAGGTGTGGAGGATGCCTGAATCTAGTGCAGGAAACACTAACTCAGACTAAATAAATGTCAATATGAATTTGTGAGACAAGGTATTTAAACATATACTGTGATGCCAGCCAGCCAATAGGTATTATTTATGTACTGGTTTGGAGAAACCTCTTTTAATAAATAGAAATGAGGTTGAAGTCTTATGGGTCCACATATGTCAGTCAGAGTCATAAACAGTTTGAGTCATTGAAACACTGCTTTTGTTCCTAAAAGGGTAGGAAAATTTCTTCACTATCTATCCAAATGGTGGGCACCAGTGTAGTCAGAAAGCCTGGGTCGGCACTGAGTGGGGGCTGGATGAGGGCTGGATAGGTGCAGGCCCAGTGCTGGGTGAGTGCCGATTTAAGTTCTGAATCATTATTTTGACTTAAGTGCTGAGTGAGTGCTGGGTACATTCCGGTTGCTGGGTCAGTGCTGGGTGCTGGGTCATCCTGAGGTGAGCACAGGCTGTCTTGACTGTGCTAAGTACGGGTTGCATCCTGGCAGCACTGTTTACCGTGAGATCACTCAGTTGTAGTGGTTTCCATGCTGGTGCTCAGTGGAAAGAGCGCAGGGCCAAGCTTCTCTGGGGTCACTGTGAGCATTTTTTCTTCAGGTTTTACTTTGGGTCATAAGATAAGGTTGGGTCATAAGATAAGGACCCTTATGAGGACTCTTGAGCTATACTTGTGGCCTTGGCTCTCCACTGGAGTGTCTCTGCTCTATGAAATGGGACTGAGGTCCTGTGAAGAAATAATGCCAAGTGATAAGAGGGCACTAGTGACTGACTCCTCTACTCAGAGTTTGAGAGCTGTGGAGGAAGCTGGTGGAAACTTACTCTTTTTTTTTTATTTTAAAGAGAATAAAAACAAAACAGAGTAAAACACAACAAAGCAGATCAGAACACTGCAAGCAATAAAGGTCTTCAAAACATAACAACAGGAAATTAACAATGGCTACCCTAGTGTCTCTTGTTTTCTTCGAAATGGTTGTTCATACATTCACACACAATAAACTCAAGCAAAGCAAAATAATATAAAACCAGCTAAAACAAAAGAGTGAAAGCAATTACAGGCCTTCAAATCAGACAATAAGAAATCAACAATGGCTACCTTAATGTCCTTTGTGGAAACTTACCCTTGAGGTGACCTGTGGTCTGCGGTGCCCCTAGACTTAACTATCACCAACCAAACTATGGGAATTCAGCAAAGAATTACTAATGATAGTGGGCATGTCAGGCTGTGAAGGACGCAGAAGTAAGGAATGTCTGGAATGTATAGGGGAGACCATTTATGCACATGGTTAGCCACTCCAAAAACTACAGGAGAACAGCATCAAAGGGGAGGTACAAAAAAATGCCAATAGTAATTCCTTATATTTCTCTAGAATTTGGAATTTAGAGAAGACTTTTCCAGCTCATTCCTGAGGTTGAAGAGGTCACTTTCAGCAAAACAGGTGAGAAAGGACCTCTTGGGGATAGTGGAATGAGCAGGACTTTGGGCGACAGGTAGGAGGATACAAAAAGATGAGCATTGTATGTGAGGTGAAGGAAACAGCATAAATCAAGACAAGACTAAAGGAACATTCAGAAAATGGCAGCAGGTGGATGTGGAGGGGATCAGTGAAAGATAAAAACAGGAAGGTGACATGGGGCTTTGGATTTTGAATGTCAAGCTAAGGCATTTATGCTAAAACGTAGGGTCATCTAATATACTTGCGCTTGATATAACTAAGGCCATCTTGTGCCATGTAAAAATAAAGCCTGTATCACTGGCTTATTCACATTAGTAATTTCTTATTCCTAACCCTAAGCATCTAGAGTATGTAATTTGTATGTAATGTATGTTGGATGTGTGAATAAAGGATGGATGGATGGATGGATGGATGGATGGATGAATGGATAGATGGATGGATGGATGGATGGATGAGTGAATGGGTGACAGATAGATGGATGAATGGACAGATACCTGAATAGATGAGTAGATGCGTAGATAGGTGCATGAGTTAGGTAAATCAGTTCCTTCGCCTTCAATATAAATCTTAATTCCTCTGTCATGTAAGCCACCCACTTACTTTTTTTTCTGGAAAAGCTCTTTAGCTGTTGAAGAAAAAAGCTAATAAGTTCCATTGAAAATTCGAGAATGTATATAGCTAATTTGAAGAGACCTATTTTAAAGACTGCTCCCAAATTTTTCCAACCCATTTCTCAAATATGATTTTCCTGTTTCATTTTATTACATTTTGGCTGTACTGGGGATTGAATCCAGGGCCTTTGCACTGATGTTCATGCTAACCCATCTCTTATTTTTTATTTTGAGACAGGATCTTGCTAAATTGTCCAGGCTGGGCTTTTTAACTTGCAGTCCTTCTGCCTCAGCCTCCCAGAGTTCTGGGATCATATCACCACAGAAGGCTTTTCCTGGATTTTGAGATTACCAGGTATATAGGCATGCTGTTTGAATGAGCTGCTTGTTGGAAACCACAGTATGTCCTCTAAGAATCGCTCTGTCCTACCTCCACAGGCTCTCATACTCTAGAGCTGAAGATGTGTAAGGTGCAGAGCCATTAGCAAAATTGGCCATGGCTTATATGTGTAATTTGAGAAGTCCAAGGCATTCCCTGCCCCTAATAATTCACCAACTTCTGTCCCACCAAGGTGAGAGAATTCTTTCTGTGGATGAAGTCATTCTAATTTATTGTATCCATTATGTGTTAGGATTTACCTTATACCTTTTGTACAATAAAAAGGAAAAAGGATATAGAGAAGGAATTTAGAGCTTGTTTATTCTGTATGAGTATAGAACTTGGAAATATATTAAGCTCAGAAAAAGGAATGAGAATGTGGTACTCACAGCAAGTTCCACTTCTGTCACATTCTTGCCAGGATGTCTCCTAACACTAGGAGTTTTGCTTCATCTGATACACATCCCTGGCCATCAGGCAGACCTATTGGGGTCTACTCAGACATGTCCCAACTGCACAGCTGTCTGCACGGTGGCTCTGTGTTGTCATCTCCCCAGTGGATCAAGGTGGCCTCAACAGTGAAGCACTCCTATGTGGGACAGGTGGTGATAGTACAGACACCCAGAGAGCTTGCTGTGTGGACTGCTGATCAGATGCCTAGTTAGTTGGTATATACTTGAAGCTAAGGACAAAGAAGCCTCAGATGCTCCTAGACTAAGTATTTACTCTTGGTTATCTGAAAAGTTGTCTGGGTCAGCTGCATTTGTTGTATGAGTGTGTCCTTGGTACATTTATTTTTCTTTGCATGGGCTGTGTACCTAAACTGTAGCAGAGCACCCCCTCCAGAAGCAACAAGAAGAGTATTGTTTTAGAGGTGGGGAAGCTCTCTTTCTTTTCTGATCTTGGAAAGTCTGCCAACTTCCTGGCCTCCTCTTTTCCTGAGCTATCTCTCAGGAGGAAAGAGCTGAGAAGGAAGGACCGTTGTTCTGGTTAAGAACAGCTGAGGTGGCATAATTGGGCTTTCTCACTACAATGGAAATCCAAAGAAAGAAAGCAGTGTCTTCCTTTTTTTGTTTTGTTTGGTGGTATTGGAGATTCAACCCAGGATCATTGCACTGAGCTAAATCTTCTCATTATTTTTTTGAGACAAGGTCTCACTAATTTGTGAACTTGCCTGGGCTCGGCTCATACCCATGATCCTCCTGCCTCAGCATCCCAGAATGCTGGGATTACAGAGTGCTGCCACCATACCTGGCTGGCAGTGTATTTCTTAACTGAGTAGGGGAAGCCCCAGGCATGGCTTTTGAAGCTCTTGGCCACTTGTTTTCTACCACAGCTGGGTAAGACTTGTTCTGGACCCTGTCTTTCTGGAGCAGGCTGGGGTCTCCAACACCTGGAAGGTGTCCTTTGGAACCTCCTTGTCCTCGATGCCCTAAGAAGCTACAGCAGCCTGTTATAGTCCCAACAACCACTGGCCACTCTGCCTCTGCCAGAGTCCCACAGTCTTATTCACACTGACTTTGTTCACCAATCAGCTAATGCCGTGCTTTTCTTGGCAAGAAAGCACTGCAGCTTTATTAACACAGTGATGCCCAACTGAACAAGCATTCATCTCGCACATTACATCAAATTAACGTGTACAAAATTAATATTCCTGACCTTGCTAGAGGGAAGAACAATCAATCTAGGCAAGGTTGTCATCCTTGCACAACCGGCCTTCTGGAGAAGGCCTAACCATTATAGTTTTAGTCATCTGCAAGCCAGACCATGCCCTCCCAGGCCTTCTTCTCTTGCATCAGACCTTTGAGTAATTCTGTTTTCTCTGGAGCCCCATGCCCAGCAGGGGTGCCTGGGAGGCTCCTAGTCTCTGTGGTGTTACATAGAATGACTTTTCTCTCTCTTCTTCCCTGGAGACTGTGATCCCTGTCATCCCAGATGGCTTGGAAGGTGACTCTGGGTATCCAGGTAGATGCATTGAGAAGACTTCAGTTTGCACTACTGACCTGAGACCTCCTGCATATGAGGCATAAGCTCTTTTTCCCTAGCACCATGTTTTGTTTTCTGATGCCTATTTGTTAAACAAACGTGGGCCGATCTTCAAACCAGTCCCCTTGGGTGTTGCCAAGGGTGTGTTTCACCATGCCACCACCACTCCATTCTTTACGTCCTCTGCCATAGCTTCACTGTCAGTACAAAAAGGAAGTCTCACCTCAGAACTGTTGGGAACCCTCTTCCACTCAGCAGCTAAGAGGACATCCCTCTGTTTTGATAGTTACCTGACCAGGGGCCCCTGTGCAGGATGCTGGGACTGCCTGGAGGTGAATATGGTTGGTAAGTGTGGCCCAGCTGTGAGCCCCATATCTCCACCTCTCAAACTTTGGAGCTGTCCAGGTCTGGGGGAGTGAGTGGGTACCTCTGAGCAGCCCATTTTAAGGGCTGTCAGGACAACTGGGGAGAACTCTAGGCCCCAAATGAGGTTATACAGGATAGATTAGAGGCTGTAGGTGTGACCACCCTTACAAAGGAATCACAGTGAGGTGTGTAACATGTTTATGCAGTAAAACCCTGTGTAAAAATAACCCAAGAGGAACAGCATAGCAGGACCTACCCCAGTTCTTCACAAAGCAAGAATTCTTGTGGCAAATGGATCAGTCCATCTGACTCTTGCAATGTATTTAGAGCAAAGTGAAATTTACGTGAATTTGGGGGAAGGGGACTTTGTGTTATCCAGCCCCCCACCCCCCCACCACCCCCGCCCAAAAGAGGAAGGTGATGTGGGTCAGAGGCTGGTCAGACCTGAGGATGGGGCTCAGCCTGAGAAAGTGACCTGGCTGGGGGACAGGGCCTGCAGGGACACTGGCAGCCTGTGAGTGTCTGAGGTGGCCACCCTAGGCAGCACCATGCAGTGAGTGGATCATCCAGCATTGTCTGTCACCCCAGCACAGGGTACTGGAACTTGGGCCAGGTTCAAGCAGTGGAGCTGAGGGCCAGGGCTAGGCTTGGTTCATGCAGTCCCCTGCTCTCTTCCTAGAAGTTCCATAGACAGCGCCTGGGACTTGGGGCCTGGGGGTAGCATGTGCGTGGGCAGGAGTCTTAATTTTGTGCATGGTCAGCTTATGTTGCTTTTTCCTTCCTACCTTCTGTTTCTCTGCATTCTTCTTTCTCGTCTCCATTCTTTTTGCATTTTCTGCTATCTCCATCTCAAGGCTGCCAGAAGGAAGAGAGGTGGACTTGAGCCCCAGTGGGGGCTTCATTCAGGCAGAGCTTCCCTGGGTCTCCCCTGTGTCTCCTTCCCTGAAAGATGTGAAAAAGGTCTGGGAGATGCCAACTCAGGTCATCACAAGGACAGGGCTGATCCCAGAGGCCACCACTGACCCTGCCCCCTTCCTGACAGTGAGGGGTCCCTGCACTTCCCCAGAGAGCAAACCTGGTACAATTTGCATGCCTCTATTTGCAGAAGCCCATTAACTTGAAAAGCTCCTGCATGTTCATTCATGTGAACACCTGGGAGGTGGGTATGACCAATATTATGCCCATTTCCTTACCTTTCCCATCTGTGGGTGCAACAGCTGAAGCTTAGAGATCGGCAGCCAGTCTTTACAGCCACGTGAGCAGTCTTGAGTAGAGAGAAGCTGAGTGCCACGACCATACTCTCTGTGACACTGCAGTTTCACAGTAGAAAATGCAGTGTAGAAGTGCTAGTAGTGGTGGCACGTTCTCTGCAAAGTTTGTGCTACCGCCCTCTAGGACAGCTCTCCAAGACAGGCCACTGTGTCTTCTCCGCTGTGTCTTCCTGAAGTTCCTGGGAGGCCTGCTTTATGGTGGGTCACATGACAGTGGTGCGAGCCAGGTGGACAGGAATGATCAAGACACCTTCTGAGGAGCTGGCATCTTTCCTTGTCCAGACGAATTCTACACTAGTATGGGACACTTAGGGTTAGAGTCCATGACACGGATGGAATTGCCTTATCTGGGGAGGAGATCTGCAGAGGCTGCTGGGCACATGCCCTGGAGAGTGTGATACCCAGCAGCCTTATTTTCAGGCTATTCAGTGCTGGCCATGTCCCTGGCACTTTCTGGACGGTTCCTAATTTCCATGTGATCCCATGTATAAGGGCCTGAGAGGGGCGCCTGGAGGGTCTCCTGGTCACACCGGATGCCGTATTGTCCTCTTTGTTCAGGAAGGCTCTTGGTCATCTCTTGGTCAGAACCAAGCCTGTCTCTAATCTGCCTCCAACTTACTTTCTTCGCCAGGGTTGCTGTTCACTTTCTTCTTGGCCACTCCCTCAGCTGGTTAAGTTATTCTTTAAGAAGAGAAATAACCACTCCTGTGTCGTCTGAGTACTCAGGAGGCAGAGAGCAGCCCTGGAGTCCAAGTCTTGGCAGTGACCCCCAGGAGCATCCTGACAGCCTCTTCTCCCTACCCACTCTTGGTGGCTATGTTCCTGGCCTCCTTTGTCCCAGCATCTCAAGCTCTTCTCTGTTTTAAAGTCCTTTCCACTAAAGTCATCTTTTCTTTCATCACTGTCTCTTCTCAAATCTCTGTCATGTTCTCTTTCTCACCCTGCTACCGCCCATCCTTGTTGGAAGCCCCTTCTCCCTGGTCTCTTCTTCCCTTTTTTTTCCTCTCTGGTCCTCCCTACCCACCGTCACCCTTCTCAAGTCCCTGGACAGGTAATAGCACCTGACCCTTTTCAGTGACACCCTCCTGTCACTCTTCCCTCTCTCCCTCCTTCTGGCCTCTGTCTCTTCACAGGGTTGAGGTAACCTGGTGGAAGATGCGAAGTCACACTTGGTGAAAGAGGAGGTTCTTCTGGTTGTCACTACTACGTGAACCTAAGGAGGGTATCTTAGAGGGTTTTGACTAGCAGTGCACCTTCCTAGAGCATTTCGGATATTCAAAAACAGGGTTGTAACTTCAGAACCTTCATTTCAGCCCAGAAAATGTTAATGTCCCTAGGGAAGTTTAATTTGAAATTGCTTCTGGGAGCATGGCACAGCTACACATTCTTTTCCTTCCTTCCCACCTAGTGTTCCCATCCCAGCCCATCCACCTGTCCACCCACCTGCCCACCCACAGCCCCTGTGGCCTAAGAGCACAGATCTAAGCTGCTGCCTCTTCACCTTTGGAAGAGTCATAACGATGAGAAGAAGGTTGTTCCTACTTGTCCAGAAATTAATTCCATTATACCCTAGCTTACTGCTTTATATTTATATGAAACGTATTAATTTCTTCTTACCTAGTGGTTGAGTTTAGTTAATGGTGATAATAAATATTAATGAGGGAGCCGTTGCCCCCGACCTTCTGATTGCTTTGGTGGGGTGGCTCTTTATTCCTGGGATGCGTCTGCATCCCCAGCCACTGGTGAGCTGTGGGTGGGAATTTAGGACTCTCTTGGAGGGGCAGGTGTGAATCCTGCTGTGTGGGGGCAGCCAAGGCTCTGCCTTGCAGCCCACACAAGGACCTAGCACAGCACTCATGCCCACACTTTACTATGTGGACCCCTCACACTGGGACCTGGGGTGTCAACCTTGTGGGAGAAATAGCCCCATGTGTTGCTTGGAGCTTGATGGAATTCCACTTTCCATTCCTGCAGAATGGAGATCATTTTCTGCATCTCCCAGGACGCTTCTGAGGATCAGAGGCAGTGAATGGGGAAACAGTTCCTACACATGTACACATAATAGGCAGGATCATTCTTTTCTTTACCACATGCCCTTCCCAGGATGTTGGGCTATAGGACTATTGGAGACTTTTGTAAATTTAGGAGCCTTTATTTTCCTGGAGCCTGGATCTACCTAAGGATCCCATTTGGTTCTGCTCAGGAAAGTTTTTCAGTTCATCCAGTGGTCTGCAAAGGTGTCCTTGGCACTGAGCATGTCACAAATTCATTATATCTTTTGCCTCAAGCTCTTGTTTTTTTTGTTTGTGGGGTGAGGAAATTAGGGGTGCAGTTTGGAAATCAGGTGCAGCAATTTGGCTATCATATTGGAGAGAGACTTTGTCCACAGAGCTCATGGGGAAAGATGAAATGCAGGTTCCTCAGTCCACCCTACCTCCCTGGTGAGTCTCTGCCTGCCTCTCTGTATTTCTTTCATTTTTGCAGCTGTTGAATGGTGGTTTGAAAAGGAATCCCCTCCCTGCACCGTCCATCTGTCTGCTCTGCTGGAGCAGGCACCAAAGGTTTCAGTCTTCTCTGCAAAAGAGAAAAGAGGCATGAAAATGCATTCTTGAAGGCAGGTGTTTGGGTGTGGGCACATTCCAGGGTGGCTCCAACAGAAGCAGACAACCAACTGGAGTGCTTCCTCATCTCTTTCTCAGCAGCAGCTTCTGCATCTTGTCCATCCTGAAGTCCCATTCTCTTGAAATGCACTGCTGGAAATGCCGGTCACACTCAGAGAACACAGGTCCAAGAAAGACTGTGTACCACGCCCAAGGACATCTCTCTGTTCTGGGACTGGCTGAAGTCTGGCTCCATTTGATGTTAACACAACTGTTTAAGAGATACAAAGAAGTCATCTATGGTGTTCATTCCCTCTGCATTTGTTGGTCACTATAGGCTAGAGCTATCTTTTGGAAATGGTTTGAATGTGTCCACCATGGGTTCCTGTGTTGAAAGTGTGATCCTTAGTATTGACGTAAGGAGTGGTAGGATCTTTAAGAGTAGGGGCTAATAGGGGAGCCTAAGATCACTGGGGACACTGCCAGTGGGAGAAATTAAAGGAGTTCTTCTTGTGGGACCCAGTTAGTTCTTACAAGAGTGCGCTGATAAAAGAGAAAGCCTGACCCCTGAATTTCTCTCTGGTTTCCTGTTCTGATGTAGTCTTTTCTTCCTGTATACACTTCTACCTTCTGCTAAGGGGCCCTTGCCAGAACTGGGGACATGCCATTTAGATTTTCAGCTTCCCAAATTGTGAGCTAAATATACCTCTTTTTCAAAAAATAAGGTTAGCCAGCCTCAGGTATTTTGTTGAGTAACAGAAAAGGGACTAACAGAGCCAAACAGTAGGTTTGTGCCAGTCATCTGGGGTATAGAGTATAGGATGTGGGGGCTGGTGCTAATCACAAGGAGCTGATGGTTAGAACATCTGGAACATCTGGCTGTAGAGCAATGATTTCAGTGGTGTGCTTTATCACATGAAGAGGGTACTACAGGGACAGAATCTGAGGTCAGAAAAACCAGAAAGGACCTTTCACATGCAGCCTGGGGGAGGTCTCACTCTTCTCTGCACCTGCTTCAAGGTTTTCAGCTGGGCAGACAACAGTGGGAAGTGAGGAGTGAGAGGTCTTGGCACAGTCTAGAATCTGAGAGACTAGAAAGGAAGCAGGGTCCAAATGGTGGAGGACTCTTGGAACTGCTTTGAGGAATTTGGATTTTATTTTGACTCACCGAAGGTGTTTTAGAGGGAGGAGCTGGGTGGTTGACATGACCAGCTGGCCGTCTGATAATTCCAGTGGCTTCTGGTGGGCCTGGTGTCAAGGAGTTGATTGAGGACAGGGTGAAAGATGCTGGTGGCTGGGCCAGGCCGAGGCGGGAGGGGGCATAGATCCAGTAACAAAGGCCGTTTACAGCCTTCTTTTCTGGCAATGACCTCCAACTAACCTCTTTTCAAATAAGAAAACTGGTGTCTGTCATTCACCTACTGTGTGCAAGACTGAGGATACAAGGTCCTTGTTCCTGAAAAATTCAAGCAAGAACATGCAGAAAGTTAAATAGCTACAGGGGATTCAAATAACTATCAGTGACAGCAGTGGAGCTTCCCAAGACCATGTACAATTCCTTGGGGGCTGGCGTTGGACAGCACTTGCCCCTGAGCTCAGAGGACCAAAGTCCTGTGAGGCTTACCCATTGGGAGTAGATTCCTGCCTGTCCACCTGATGATGCAGGCACCCACCCTCCTCTCCTTCACCTGATTCGGACAAAGCATTAACTGTCCAAGTGCCCAAAACTTTCTTGTATCCAGCTAGGAACTCTACAAGTTAGGTTCAGTCCAGAAATGAAGAGACTCAAGAACAACTTGATTATTGAGTGTTCGTGTAGATCCAGTGCTTAGGGGGAAGGAGCCAGAAAGAAGTTTACTCCTCAGCTCTTCACCTCTAATCAGAAAAGTTGTGAAATGATGCAAATGCAGAAGAGGAAGCCTTGTAGCTCATTACCTCAATGCCCTGTGTTGCACAGGTAGGGAAACTGAGGCTGGAGCATAAACGTGATGTCTTGCTCAAAGGCCAGCAGTTTACCTGACTCCTGTGTGTCCTTAGAAGGTATTTGTGGAGTGACCAATACTTTCCATGCCATAATCCACTCTGCCATCTCTAGGCCCAAGTTTAGACATCAAGAGCATGTCTTATATTCTGAGAAGAGTGAAGTTATTGCAAAACGCAGTGAAAAATTCTGCCCTGTATTTTAATGTGGAAGGAAGAACACATAGGTTAAAGTCATAGGCTTTACCTAAGGAAGAATTTTTTGCCAGTGAGTCTGAAAGAACAGAACCTTTGGAAGAGGTAGTGAGAGTTCCATCATAGCAGTGTACAAGTGCACCTGCGAGGACCCCTGAAGTCAGGATAAGGTGAGGGCTGGTGTAGGGTGAGGCCAAGTCTCTCTATAAGATCTAGGCCTTCTTGGCACTGGAGCCTTTAGTTCCCTCAGAGTTGGATTTTATTCCCACCAGGGAGGTTGTGCTTCCTTGTCTTTCAATATCTATTTCCTTCTTGGTCATCAAACGTGATATTCTGACACTACTACATTTACAAAGCACGGGAGCAGGGCAGGAGCACATGAAGGGAAGCGTTCCAGACAATCCATGGGGCACCCTGAGCTGTGTTGATGTTTCCACAGCAGGGCAGGAGTCACTCCTGGTCATGGAAACTCATGCTGCTCCCGCGAGGGAGGCAGGCTGGCAAAGCTGCTAGTTAGCTTCATGCCAAGGTGGGCCTTTGCGTGTCTACTGCTGACTGCTACTGCTTCTGGCTGCCTGGCATCTTCCTGCAGTGCTGATGAGAAGGGCATTTTCTGTCTCATATTTAAGTCTGTGGGAGCTCTAAAATGGGGATAAAATGCCCAGAGTATGGGATTCAAGCTGCCAGGAGCATGACCAGGAGAAAAGAGCTTTCATCTCTGCATAGATCAAGCCCTCTCTTGAATCTAAATGGCAGGGATCTGATTTCCTCTTCATTTTCCACAGCAGATTTCCTTTTGGGGCAGGAGCACTGTGTACCCCCATTCTACAAACCATGAACTGCATCTGGCTAAACCCAGTGTGCCCTGTTATAGCTGCCCTCTGCAGGAACTGCAGGAGATACAGACTCCCATGAATGCCCTGACCTCCGTTGCCTTAGCATAAATGCCCAGGATTGATGGATTCCAAGATGCAGGACCGTCAGTGTTAAAACCAGCACGGGTCCTGGCAAATTGGGTTGCTTGATCCCTCTATCCCAGTTGTCCTTCCTTCCTCCAGGCCTGCCATCTTCTAGGACTTTAGGGGTCCTGATTTCTCCAGTATGCTGCAAGTTGAAGAAGGCTGTGGGAAAGACTGAGATGTCTTATTTTTCTTTTCCTGTTCTCTTTCCAACACATGCATTCACATCCTTCATTGTGGCCAGCAGAGGAGCCTCCCTTGGCCTGCACACTGATTCCCTATTCATTTTGGCTCTTGCCCTAGGAAAAGAGCTTTAGCCATTTTAATTTGTCATCTCTAAGTGTGTGGCCTCAAACATAAGGTTCACCACAGCACTTTACACCTTGGCTAACCAGAGCAGGGCACTTTCTTCTGGTCATTTCCATAGGACATTGAGTGGCTGTTACACAAGTCTTTTGCTTTGTACATTGCATGTAGACAGCAGTGTCCCTTTTTCTGCAGCTGATGTGTGCCCCTGGGACAAAATTCCTATCCAAGCTCACATTACATTAATGTGAGATATCACTGTTTTGTTTCAGCTTAGAAATCTTGATGCGCAAAGTGGAAACTTAAGAACAGAACTATCATAACCAAGCAGGAAGAAACAGTTGGGGAGGAATATGTGTTTGGCTTCAAGGAAATCATGTTGCAATTTTTTTATTTCTACTGATGTGAAATCTACCTGGAGCAAATGCTCGGTTCATGAACACTTTTGTTTGTGAACAGTTTGGTTTGCAAACAGTGGTGTTTGGCCAGATTTTGGTTTTGTTTGTGAACTCAGCATTGGGTGAGAAACACAACCACAGGCATCTTTCCTGCACGAGCATGAATGTGGCCATCTTTTCCAGAATTGTGAAACAAATTAAGTTGGTGAACTGAGAAACCACTATATTTTAAAATTATTTAATTCCATAAACAAAGCATCCATTCCTTTTCCAAGAACATTTTTTTCTTTATCTTTTACTCTCTCTTTTAAATCAGCCTTCTAATTAGCAAGGTGCCATTCCAGACACCCAACACATTAACCTTCTGATGCAAGCAGGTATTTAGGAGCCGTGAAGAAAAGTCACTTTTGTTCCCTTCTCCTTTGGCTTGAAATCGTAGCTCACACAAGGCTGGTCACACCTAAGTGTTTGAAAGATCACTCCACATAGTACACAGTATGAGACTGGCTTCAGTAAGGAATAACCTGAGCCACTGAATGCAAGAACATGGAAAAAGAATCACTCTGCTCCATTAACACGTGTGTTCCCTGGGCTTATGTGTCTGGGTGTGTAAGTCCTAGGGCCCTGCCCTTCACGTGCTCCGGAGTACATGCTGGGTTTACATCCCCGGTTACATTGCCTCCAGAAAGACAGGATCCCTGTTGGATGCCCATGAAGCTTATGCTGAGTAAATATTGACAAAGTAGTCTAAAGAGCAAACACTTTGACATTTGTAAGGTCCACTGGAAGGTCTTGTATATATTTATACAGCAGGAATGAGCACCGCATACCAATTTTCCTGAACTCGTTCTGACATAATTCTGCATGGATAGTGTGTGCTTGTGGGTAGCTGAGAATGGCTGGATACCCATGTGGGGAAAAGAGTCAAGGCTGGGTGGTAATGGGTCAGATACCCCCTGAACCAGCACCTATTCCTGCTAAGAAACTTACTCTGAGATTTTGGGAGACCGGCTTTTCCAGAAGGAAGAAAGAAAAGAAACCATGAGACTTTGTTTTTAATTTATTGTAATTGATGTACTTTCTTTTTACTTCGTAAAAATTTTATTGATGTTTTTGTACTTTATATTTATTAAAGATTGAGCCTCAAAAATGTAATGAGTAAAAAATGCTTGCTTAATTTAAATTGTGAATCTGTCTGTTAAGAAATGCATTAGGGGTAGGAGAAGCATAAGACATATTAATTGACAGACAGGAACTGCTGTCTCTGAGGTTGATACAAGTAATTTATTACTTTAGAAATGAATGCCACCTCCAGAATGTGCTTCATTAATTTCAAATTTAGTTTTAATTTCAAGCTGTTGCCCCTTGAGAAGAATAAGGTGGCAAATTATGTTTGAAGAGCAGACTTTTTTTTTTTTGCTCCAAAGAAACACCACATTTTAACTATTTAATTTTACAAATACATTTGCCCTCCTAGTTTGCTACCTTTTCCTGAGAGCCGAGAACATATTCTAGGTATGATCAACACTTACTAATGCTTTTTCTCCCCCTTTTTTCTCCTCCTTCTCTCTTCTTTCTATCCTGTCTATTCCTCGCTCCTACCTGTTATCACGACAGCCTATGTTTCTGATGAGTTAAAGGCGGCCGCCCTGGTAGATGAAGACATAGACCCCGAAGAGCACCCAGCAGATGGAGAGCCTTCAGCCAAGTACATGTGCCCGGAGAAGGAGCTCAGCAAGCCCTGCCCCAGCTACCAGAACTCCCCGGCTGCTGAGTTTTCCAGCCACGAAATGGACAGCGAGTCACACATCAGTGAGACCAGTGACCGAATGGCCGACTTTGAAAGTAGCTCCATCAAGAATGAAGAGGAGACCAAGGAAGTCACTGCCCCCCTGGAGGACACGACCGTGTCTGACAGCTTGGAGCAGATGAAGGCTGTGTACAACAACTTCCTTTCCAACTCCTACTGGTCCAACCTCAACCTCAACCTGCACCAGCCCTCCTCCGAGAAGAACAATGGCAGTAGCAGCAGCAGCAGCAGCAGTAGCAGCAGCTGTGGCAGTGGCAGCTTCGACTGGCACCAGAGTGCCATGGCCAAGACCCTGCAGCAGGTGTCACAGAGCCGCATGCTGCCCGAGCCCAGCCTCTTCAGCACCGTGCAGCTCTATAGGCAGAGCAGCAAGCTCTATGGCTCGATCTTCACGGGAGCCAGCAAGTTCCGCTGCAAGGACTGCAGTGCCGCCTACGACACCCTGGTGGAGCTGACTGTGCACATGAACGAAACTGGCCACTACCGTGATGACAACCATGAGACTGACAACAACAACCCCAAACGCTGGTCCAAGCCTCGCAAACGCTCCTTGCTGGAGATGGAAGGGAAGGAGGACGCTCAGAAGGTGTTGAAGTGCATGTACTGTGGCCACTCCTTTGAGTCCCTCCAAGACTTGAGTGTCCATATGATCAAAACAAAACACTACCAAAAAGTGCCTCTGAAGGAACCTGTCACTCCTGTCGCAGCCAAAATCATTCCTGCAGCCCGAAAGAAAGCTTCGCTGGAGCTGGAGCTCCCTAGCTCCCCAGATTCCACAGGTGGAACCCCCAAAGCTACCCTGTCAGATGCCAACGATGCGCTTCAGAAGAACTCCAACCCTTACATCACGCCAAATAACAGGTACGGCCACCAGAATGGGGCCAGCTATGCATGGCACTTTGAAGCCCGAAAGTCACAGATCCTGAAGTGCATGGAGTGTGGCAGCTCCCATGACACCCTTCAGGAACTCACGGCCCACATGATGGTCACCGGCCACTTCATCAAAGTCACGAACTCAGCCATGAAGAAGGGGAAGCCCATCATGGAGACGCCTGTCACACCCACCATCACCACTCTGCTGGATGAGAAGGTGCAGTCAGTGCCTCTGGCGGCCACCACCTTCACATCCCCCTCCAATACACCTGCAAGTGTCTCCCCAAAACTGAATGTGGAAGTCAAGAAAGAAGTTGACAAGGAGAAAGCGGTCACTGATGAGAAATCCAAGGAGAAGGAAAAGCCCAGCGAGGAAGAGGAGAAGTATGACATCTCTTCCAAGTACCATTATTTGACTGAAAACGACTTAGAAGAGAGTCCCAAAGGTGGACTAGATATCCTCAAATCCCTAGAAAACACAGTGACGTCTGCCATCAACAAGGCTCAGAATGGCACTCCCAGCTGGGGGGGCTACCCCAGCATCCATGCCGCTTACCAGCTCCCCAACATGATGAAGTTGTCCCTGGGCTCATCGGGGAAAAGTGCACCCCTGAAACCCATGTTTGGCAATAGCGAGATTGTGTCTCCCACCAAAAACCAGACCCTGGTCTCTCCGCCCAGCAGCCAGACCTCCCCAATGCCCAAGACTAACTTTCATGCTATGGAGGAGCTGGTGAAAAAAGTCACAGAGAAAGTCGCCAAAGTGGAGGAGAAAATGAAGGAACCAGAGGACAAGTTGTCCCCACCTAAGC
>RJWT010022083.1:0-17321 GCA_004365215.1 Cuniculus paca
AGGATGGCAAGTTCAAGCCCAACCTAGTAAGACCCTGTCTCAAAATAAAAAAAGGGCTGGGGGATGTATCTCAGCGTGAAGGTTGTGGGTTGAATCACAGTTTGACACAAAAGAATTTGGCCAAATTCAAATAAAGTATTTGGTAACAATCAGTTTGCTATAGAAAATTTATGATAAAGATGATTACATATTTTATGTAAATTGTGTACTATAGATTCTTTATAACAGCAAATTTTACAATGAACTGATATACATCTACATGTTTTTCTTCTGGAAATCTGATTGTTAATGTGACTAACATATATAACATGGCTGATTTCAACTCAACATGGGATTGGGGAGTGTTGTGAAGGGCACGTCATGTTTCTAAATATTTTTTTGATGGTAAGAAAACATAACATTTTATGTAAATAATATTGGCTCCAATATGAAAGAAAAACAGGCAAAATTATGCACTTTCTATAATACGCAATTACGGTGGGATATATGTACGTATCTTGTTAGGATATGAAAAACATTTCCCAATCTGGAAGTTGAGTAAGAATAACTAAACTTTGTCAAAAGCAGTTTTTAAATCTCTAAAAATATATACCTTAATATAAAATATACTATCTAATTAAAAACTATCTTGGTACACAGAAGGGCATACATACCAAGAATTAAAACCAAAGCTAGTGAAAAAAATTTCAACAATTAACAAAAAGTTAAAACTTATTTTTTAGTGACCAACAACTCCCAATTGTTGAAACAAAACAAACTACATAAATACTAACTCTATTTGGAAGTGAAAAACACATTTCAACTCACCTTGTTTAATTAAAAGACATGTATTAAGCTCAAAGACAGCTGCTTACATAAAAATATGTCAAATCAATATTTACTTTTTAAATGAACCCTACAGACATAATCTACAGATTTCAACTGATTTACTAAAAAAACAAAAAACCCCCACTGTTTATACTTTAGAATGTCTCCATCTGGGAGTATATTTTCTGGAAAATTTACAAAGAAATAATTGAGATCAAACTTTTCATACTACTTATTTGACTGGTTTTTTTTTGGTACCAGGAATCAAACTCAGCACCTCGTGCTTGTCAGGCAGGTGCTTATGCAGCTGAGCTATATCCTCAGCCTTCACATTACTTACTTGAACAGGTCTGTAATTCATGAGAAACTGCTGAAGGATTCTCAAAATAGGTTGACATACAGTGTTTCTCCCCAGGGTGAATTCCTTCATATTTTGGATGATAAATGCTTTTCCACATTGCTTACATATATATGGTTTTTCCCAGGTGTACTTTTATATCTACAAAACCAAATTAGTAGCTAATCCTTTCACACTGCTTACTTACAGTGTTGTTCACCAGTGTGAATTCTTTCATGCATTTGACACTGTGTCTACTGAATGCTTTCCCACATTGCTTACATACATAGGGTTACTCTCCAGTATGATCCCACTCTACCATTTCCAGTGCAACCCACCGTGAGAACAAAAACACTAAGACATAGTTACAGTTATGGGGAGTCAAGGGGGTCCTAAGTCCAGCCAGGATGAAGGTTCATTGGAACAAAGGCCTTGGCCCAGGGCCCAGCCCAGATTTTATTAATTCATGAAGGGAGTGCTTTGAGGATGAGTGACTAAGAGAATGGTGGGAAATACACGAGTACTGTGAGCTGAGCTATGTAAGAAGCCTGAAAGCACCTCTGCAATATGCAGAGAGAGGGATATGCAGAAAGACCAATCTGCATAACACAACTGAGGTAGCATTTAATGTTTCTGGGACTGGTGCTTCAGTTTTGATGCGCAAACTTTTCTGCCTGGGAAATCATAGCCCTTTATCTCAAAGCTCAAACCCAGTTGACAGCCCTGGAGCCATGGCTCTTCATCCCTCCCAGCTCAACCATGCTTTGGAAGTCATGGGGTGGTACACATCAGCACATTGGCTAACCCTATTTACACTGCTTAGAGCCAACTGAAGGGAAAAGGAAATTGCCTAGCCAGCTCTGTACCATATCAGCTCTGTACATGGAGATAGGGCCAGGTGTAGCCAAAGTGGAGGTAATTGCTTTTAATTCAAGGAGAGTCGTCCAGGTGGTCCTCCAAAAGTTATGCCTACAAAATGAATAGTAGCAATGCTTTCTCACACTGCTTACACACATAGGATTTCTTACTGGTGTGGCTTCGCTTTCATGTATTTGATATTGACTGCATTCGCTGAATGCTTTCCCACATACACAGGGTTTCTCACTAGTGTGAATTTCTTTCATGTCTTTGACACTAGCTGTATGTACTAAATGCTTTTCCCACATTACTTAACATACATAAGGTTTCTCCCCAGTGTGAATTTCATGTATTTGACAGTGACTGTCTTCTCAATGCTTTCCCATATTGCTTACATACACAGGATTTCTCCCCAGTGTGAATTCTTACGTTTTTGTTTTTGTTTTTTTGTCTTTTGAGACAGGGTCTCACTATGCAGTTCAGGCTGGCCTTGAGCTCACTTTGTAGCTCAGGCTGGTCTCGAACTTGCAATGATTGATAATGACCAGTGAGGGGCTTTCTACAGTAAAGCTTTCAGCTGGTTTTAAACCAGTAATGTCATGTGCACAATAATATCTGGAGTCCAAAGGATTATTTCTTCATATTGATTCAAAATTTTATATTGATACATTTCTCTACCTCTTCATTTCTTAGATTTGTCCAGCAAGTTTCATACTCTTTTTCAATTTGTGGGTTATCCAGGCTCTTCCTATAGCAGTTATGTTCATAAATGTTTTCCCCATTGTCAGGCATGGTGATGTACGCCTGTAATTCCAGCACTCAGGAGGCTGAGGAATATTCCTGGGAGTTTGAGGCCAGTTTGGGCTACCTAGTGAATTCAAGCCCAGCCTGAACTACATAGCGAGACCCAGTCTCAAAACAAAACAAAACAAAACAAAACAATGACATTCAAGATCATTCTAGCTAATAGAATATGGGATTTTTAAAGGATATTACACTAAGTAAAGTAAACCAATCACAAAAACACAAATTCTATATGATTCTATTTACATGAGGCATTTAAAGTAGTCAAAAATTAAGGCACTGGCCTTGTTCTCAATTTCGACAGAATGTTAAAAAAAAAAACCACTTTGATAAGATCTGCAGAATGTTTCATTAAGTACCAGGAACAATTATAAATGCTTTCTACTCATTAAATTTTCACTTGCTTCATTTCAAAATTAAAATGTAGGTACCAATAATCACGTACATCTTACCGAAGAGGCTCAGGTTAACGTCTTGTCCAGAATCAAACAGCTATTAGATGATGGCACAGGGTTACAACTGGTTTTTTTGTTTTTTGTTTTTTTTTTCTGGTACCGGGGATTGAACTCAGATACATCCCCAGTCCTTTTAAAATTATTTTTATTTTTGAGACTGGATCCCGCCAGGTCACTAAATTCCCTAGGCTGAGCCAGAATTTGCCATTCTGTTTTAGCATTCCAGATTGCTGGGATTAAAGGAAGGCGTGGCTTGGGCTAGGATACAATTTGACAGAGGACTTGAATTTACAAATTTTGCAGGTGGTGGTGTTCACTCATCCGCAAACAGGAATTAAAATGCTACCTCTTTCGGGGCATGGTGGCACGCGCCTGCAATCCCAGCGTTCTGGGAGGCTCTCGGAAGATTCAAGCACAGCCTATGCAATTCAGCGATTTAGCGAGACTCTGCCTCAAAAACAAACAAACAAACAAACAAACAAACGAAGAGTTGGGGATATACAGTAGTTCAATGCGGAAAACCCTGGGCTCAATTCCTAGTACCAAAAAATAAATAAAATTTCCTCCTGGACTTGTACCGATTAAATAAAACTGTACTGATAAGGCTGTGCTTGGGACATGTTAAGCATTAACTTCGCTTTATTCCTTGCAAAGATTCCTTTGATCTCTATACCAAAATATGGAAAGGACCTTGGCTACATAGGGTAGAGTGGCTTTTCAAACAGGTGTGGTACTTGACACACACTGGTTGTTTTGTTTCGATATACAATAGGACCGCAGTCTTTGATTAGTCTTCAGTTTTACGAACGTCTCACCTATTTCCTCTATCAAGCCCTCCGCCGACCTCACTTCATACCGCTGTTTCTACCACAAACGGAGTTCTCTCAGGAGCCTCCGAGCGGCGCTTGGGCGTGTGCTTTGAGAGCTTGCAACTGTGGCCTCGCGGCTCAACTCTGGGCGCGAAGGCTCAGCCCAGTTCTCGCGGGGAGAAACGCGGGTTTTAAATGACAATTTCTAATTTCACCCTACCTCTCAACCGTCACATGACTGGCGCGCGCGTCCTCGCCCCAAGGTCTTTGCTGGTCCCAGACTGGCTGTTAACGGGGCTACAGGGTGTCGCGAGGTCCATCCCGGAAGTAGGAGCTTCGACTTTCGTTTCCTGGGCGGAAGCGTGTCTCTCGCTCGACGCTTAGCGGAAGTTCGTCACGTCGCGGTTGCCCCTGCACAGCGGATGTGTGTCGCCGCTTAGGTGACGCTGTGAAGTGCTTGCAGCCTTTGCCGCTGCCTTTTGGTTGAAGCACTATGGAGGAAGAGAGGAAGAATAACAACAAACGGTGGTATTTTACCCGAGAACAGCTGGAAAATAGCCCTTCCCGTCGTTTTGGCCTGGACGCAGATAAAGAACTTTCTTATCGCCAGCAGGCGGCGAATCTTCTCCAGGACATGGGACAACGTCTTAACGTGTATCCTTACGGCCTAGGCCTTGGGCCTAGGACTTGGCATGCTCTGGCGTCCAGGCCCCAGGCTCTGGCGGGGACAGAAAGGGGTTAGAAGGTAGCAGGAGCTGGATGTCTAGGCGGGGAGCTCACGATGGGGCGGGCAGAAAGCGTTCGCGCGAGGGATGCGAGGCGGAGCTAGTTTCCCGCTCGCTCACTCGTGCACCAGCCTTGCTAGGAATTCATATCTTTTTCCGGCTTTGTTTTAGCCTGCCGCTTCTAGTCCCTCCTGCTCTAGTGACGTTGAGATTCTTTCTGTGCTGACCTAGGAGTCTAGTAAGAGATTTCACTGTCGACGGTTGCCTGCTACATTTAAATGTGTAAAAAGTTTCCGGAAATTCCATACTAGAAGATCTTCTAACGGTGGTCAAGAATTAGTGTCCCAGCTTTGGTTCAAAATACATTCCTCCCACTTATTAGCTATGTAACATAACTCAAATTCTTGACCGTCTTGTCTGCAAAATAGATACCACTTGCGTTTGATTCTATGCCCACCACAATGCTTGGCATTCAGACTTCAAATAATAACCATTGTTCGAGTTCTGTAGCGTTTCAGAGGAATGGGAGATGTCAGGTTAGGTTTCTAGTGTTGTAGACCATGGATCTAATTTTTAGGTAGTTTACAAAATATTGAGTCCTTAAGTTACACTGGTGTGTGTGTGTTTTCATGGTTCAAAGTTATTTAGCGACTTTTTTTCCCCAAAGTACTTTTGTCCGAAAAAATATTTTCCTTCTGTGGCGGTGTGCTTTCCACTATGTGTATAAAAATTTTTTTTCCTTCAGTCGCAACTTCAATTTGTTTAACTTTCATTTAAGTGTCTTGCTGACTGTAATGTTTATTTATTAAGGGTGTGTTTGCTTCAAAATAGGTGTCCGCTTGCCATTTTGTTTCCTGTTGATATCCATTTGTTACCTAAGCATCCAGTCTGTGCGAATTAAACCGTTTTTTAAAAATCTGCTTCAGTGTATCCTTAATTTGCCTTTTTGTTAGTGTGATACTGATGTTGCCATCACTTTAGAAGTAAGGCTTTTACAAGTTTTCTTGGAGGAGGGGTGTCACCTTATCATTGAAATGGGACAGGGGCTGGAGTTAAGGACACAGGCAAGCACAAAGCTGTGGGCAGGGAGTGGGGACAGTTTTTCTTCAGTGAAGCAGTATCAAATTATTTCAAAGTTTTTTTGGCCCGAGGGATCATGACTGAGATTGCCAGACGGAAGTGAAACTAAATTTAATGCTGGAATTTAGAAGATGAGAGAGAGAGTAGATATATGTCCACAGACCAGATTAGGGACAGCCTTCTAAATCACATTAAAGACAGTCTTTACTAATCTTCATTACAGGATCTGTAGAAGGCAAGTGACTGAAAGGTTTAAGATCTTACGTAGTTTATATCCCAAGAATTCTTTGTTTATTCAGTAAATTTATATATTTGTTGAAAGCATTCTGCTGTCAGTTGGCAGTTTAGTGAAAGAAAACAGACTGCTCTTGGACTTGAAGAGGTAAGGACACATAGGCGCATCTACTGTGTTTGGCCTTGTGGTCTTTTTGGGAGCAGCTGGAAATTATATTTTGGGAGTTATACTGCCTACCTGCCTGTTTTTAGACCTTAACTTGAATACTTCAGCTCACAATTGACTATCAACACTGCTATAGTATATATGCATCGATTCTACATGATTCAGTCTTTTACACAGTTTCATCGAACCGTAAGTATAATTTTTTTGTGTGGTGTAACCATCTAGTGGTTTATTCCAACTGGTGATTTTGTGGTTGGTCTTTGCTACTGAAACTGGAATTGAGGTTTAGAATTTAGGGTCCATCCTCTTCTGTGTCACACTACTGTTTTGAGTCTATCCTTGCAGTTTTCCTGGGAAGTGTGTCTAGTTTTCTGGTAAAGGTAGTATATCTGTAGACTAGGTCAATTTGCTAATAAAGTCAACTTTTTTTTTGAGTTGGAGGAATAGCATTAAAGGGGAAATCATGATTAATTCAAGTGTAGCTTTCCCAGTGGTAAATACTAAAATGGTGATAGATGAATGTAAATTAGATTTTCCAAAAGTCTTTGGTAAAATTCCAATGAATGATAGGTTTGAGGGGAAGGTATGGTAAGTGGTCAAGACCTGGGAAATTACTCAAGAACAGGAAATCTGACACATAACTGTAATCCCAGTACCTGGGAAGGTGAGACAGGAGGATCGCCTTGACTTTGAGGCCAGCCAGTACTACATAATGAGACCCTGACTCAACAAAAAACAAGAAAAAGAAAATAATAGTAAAGTAATAAAAGGATTTTTTCCCCCTTGGACAAAATAGTAAATACAGTAGTGCTGTTTTCTGTTTTGCTTCTGAAATGATCCATTTAACATTATTGCAAATAACTTGGGGATGAATTCATAATGTGATTTCTGTGTAGGTAAGACTGTTTGTTTAATAAAATCTCAAGGTAATGAGGAACACTTCATATGGATCTGTGAATCAAATATTTTAGTTCCTTTTCAAGAAACTTGTTTTAGATTTGGGATAGTAGATTTCGAACTCCCTTTTTTAATGCTGTTGGGAAGGAATCTGTGAAGCTTGATGTAGTTTGTGTAATACTAGAAATTGGCAGAATCAAGATTGTGAGTACCAAATACAGTGGCACACATCTATTGTCCCACTGTGGAGGGAGGCTGAGGCAAGAGGATTGCAAGTGTGAATCCCACCTGGGCAACTTAGCAAGACCCTATCTCAGAATAAAAATATGAAGTGCTGAGAATGTGGCTTGGTGGTAGAGCCATTCGCCACCACACCCAGCCATCACTTAGTATTTGTGTTACCATAATTTCTTTAACTAGTTGACTGTTGGTGGGTATTGAAGTTGTTTCTAAATTTCAGTAGGTGGAATTATGATGTGTATTAAAAGTTTTGTTTTGTTAATACACCCTACAGAAAGATTTTACTAGGCTGAGGATTTAGCTCAGTGGCATAAGTGCCTGCCTGGCAAGTGACAGGTTGTGAGTTTGATCCCTGGTGCCACAACAAAAAAAAAAAAAAAAAAAGAAAGAAAGAAAGAAAGATTTTACTAGTATACATTGTTTCTGGTACCATAGGAGAGAATTCTTCTGTGTATATCCTGACTAACCACAAATATTTATTACTTCAGGAAATATTCATAGCCTGGAGTGGTGGCTCATACCTGTAAATTCTAGTGCTCTGGTAGGCTGAGGTAGGACAATTGGAAGTTTGAGGCCAATCTGGGCAATTTAGTCTTCGATTTAGTCCAGTGTGAAGGCCCTGGTATCCTAGATGCCTCCCACCTTTTTTTAAATGAGCAGGTTCAAAGGATTCATTGGTGAATAAGATAGATGAAGTCTGAAATGATTTTTTTCAGTTAGTAAAGTTGAGGTTTTTCTTTTGGTCATTGTTCTGGTGAAATTAAAGAATGAAAATTGGGTTGTTTATTCACTTTACTCCTTTTATTTTGATTATCTTAAATGAACTCTTACGGCTGGGGATCTAGCTCAGCAGTTTAAGTGCCTGCCTGGCAAGCGCAAGGTCGTGAGTTCAATCCCCAGTGCTGAAAAAAAAAAAAAAATTAAATGAACTCTTTAAGTTATGGCAGTTGTAGGGGGTTGTGGAAGAAAATATTTTGAGGGAATTTGAGACATGGTTTTGCTTTGTAGAGCAGCCTGGCCTTGAACTTGCAGCAATCCTCCTGTCTCAGCCTCCCCAATGCTGGGATTACAGGTGTGCACCACATGCTTGGGTAAAAATTTTTTATTAAAGTTCAACAGTACAGCACAAAAATCTAGGTGCTTGTGTCACTGAGCTAAACCCCCAGCTCCCAAAATCTAAAACATACAAATTGATTAATTTTTGCATTGTTATATGTATGTAACCACCAGTCATATAAGATAGATTTTCAATATACCTTAGTAGGTAGAGTACCTGGCTTTTAACTCAAGTAAACTTTTTATCATTAATGGACATGACTAAATGACTAGTTTCTCTTATTTAAATTTAAGAATTGTGTTTATTCTTTTTAGAAGAAATTTAACTTTTTTTTTTTTTTTGGTGGTGGTGGTACTGGGGATGGAACCCAAGACCTTCACGTTGATCTCTATTCCCAGCCTGTTTTTAACTTTTTAAATTATGAGATGTGTCTCACTAAATTGCCTAGGCTGGCCTTGAACTTGAAGTTCTCTTATATCAGCTTCCCAGAGTGCTGGGATTACACGTGTATGCCACATGCTCCATTTCAATTGAATTTCTACGTGTACTGTCTTAAATGTTTTCAAGTGGGGAAATACAACAGTAATAGTGAGCTACTTTGAGTGTTCATGTTTATATTTTAAAATATAGGTCCCTAGCACTGAGGGTGTAGCTTAGTGATAAAACACATGCTTAGCATGCTAGAGGCCCTGGGTTAAAAGAATGTCTAGATTTGGAACTTGCTGCAGTGCAAGTTAATTTATTTGGGTGTGGTGGCACATGTCTGTATTCCCAGCACTTGGGAGGCTGAGGCAAGAGGATTGCTGAGAGTTTGTGGCCAACCTGAGCTACATAAGCAATTTCAAGGCCACCCTTCACTACATGGCAAGACTATCTCAAAAACAAAACAAAACAAAACAGCCCCCAAAAAATTGATTTAAAAAGTGCCTGTGCAAAGCAGTCAGTAAATAATAAATATTAGCTTCTCTTTGTTTGGTGGTGGTGGTACTTGGAATTGAACTCACCCCTAGCTTGCATGTGTCTGTCCTCCCCTCCCCTCCCCTCCCCTCTCCTCTTTCTTTCTTTTCTTTCTGTTTTAAGGGACAGGGTCTCAATGTGTACTTCAGGCTGGCCTTAAACTCACTGTGTAGCCTAGGCTGACCTCAAACTCACATCAGTCTGCCTGCCTCAACCTCCCAAGTGCTGGGATTATAGGCATGTGCCACCACGCTGGGCTTTGTTTTTATTTTGAGACAGAGTCCTGCTAAGTTGCCCAGGCTGGGCTTGAACTTTCAATCCCCCTGCCTCATTCTCCTACACTGCTGAGATTGTAGGGATGCACCACTATGCCTAATTTAACTATTCCTCTTAGGAGCCAGGCATAGTGGAACACAGCTAGCTACTCCAACTGAGGTAAGAGGATAGCAGGTTCAAGGCCAGCCTGGGCAACCCTGGCTCAATATATACGGAATCGAGAGCCTGATGTGGTGGTGCATACCTGTAATTTCAGCATTCAGGAGACTAAAACAGGAATATCATGAGTAAAAGGCCAGCCTGGGCAACTTAGCAGGACTGTATAGCAGTACCACATTCCAGAACATGGGGGTGGGGGTGAGGATGTGGGAAGGTAGGTGAATCTTGATTGGGTTCAATCTCCAGTATCCAGAAAAAGTAACTTCGACTTTATTCTTACAGCTTCTTATATTTGTTGATCTTATTTATTTTTTGGGGACATGCCAGGCTAGGACAAGGTATTTGAATGTGGAAAATTTCAAACAAAATTGGAGACGTAACATGAAGTAGTGTGCTTCTCTGAGAGGATCTGTCTTACTTTTGATGAGAAAATAATTGATAAGCAAGCTTGAGAAGGAATTTTATGAACATATCCCATTAGATTTTTCTCTGTATTCAAATACCATGTATATTTGACACTGCACTAATAGTTTTCCAGCGTTGCTTTTGTTCTTTTTTGTTTATATTTCAATTGCCTGTTCTAGACTTCATTTGCTAATGTTTATTAAATTTTTTTTTTGAAATTAACTTTTGTGGTGGTGCACGCCTATAATCCCAGCTACTTGGAATGCTGAAGCAGAAGGATCACAAGTTCCAGGCTAGTGTGGGCTACATAGTGAGTTCAATACCAGCTTGTACTACATAGTGAGACCCTGTCTCCAAAAACTAAAACCAAAATGAAACTTAAATGTGTCTTACCTTTCATTACCCAATTACCCTTCCTAAATACTTCTTAAATTCTCTATTTTTTCTAAAATCTGGAGTCATTTTTGTTAAAAAAAAAATCATTTGTGTCCTACATCAGATTATCTGTTTCATTTAATTATTCAGTGTGTTCTAAATGGTCTTCTTGTCTAGATCCCCACACCTTTACTCATGCCCATTTCCCATTAGTTTTGCTTTTTGTCATAAAGTCTGAAGAAAATATTTGCAGCAGGTTTTATGTACAACTGAAACAAATTGAAGGAGGATTGTTACTATGAATTGAATGTGTGGAGAAAAAATATAGGTAAAAGCAGAGATACAATTAAGTATTAGAATGTGTCTGTTTTAGTCAGTAAAGTGAAATAGATATTTAAATTCTGTAAAATTGATGCATTTCATGTACTGGTGAATTCTAGATCTTGCTGTTGGGATTTTTTATTCATTTAAACATGTATTTGCATGTATGTATATATGTATGTATGTACTTGACAGGGTTTCACTATGTAGTTAGGCTGATTTTAAACTCATTGTGTATCCCAGGCTGGCCTTGAGTTTGCAGTGATCCTGTTGCGTCAGCCTCCCAAGTGCTGGGATTACAGGTGTGCATACCTGGCACACAGGTATATGTGCCTGTCTTAGAAAACTGTTTATGTCTAGGATCTTCTAGACATAGACAGTAGTAGCCTAGATAGTTTTAAGGAGAGTCTGTTGAAGGATTGGTGTTTGCAAGTGGATTAATGGAAAGGAGAGGAGAAAATACTGCTAGTAGAGGGAAAAGCATAAACAAGAAGTGAGAAGGAAGGACAAAGAAAGAACTTGATTTATTTAAAATTGAGATCCTCAAATATGATTTTTCTTTCTCTCCAGTCTGTGGCTCCAGCAGCCTTGTTTTTAGCTGCTAAAGTGGAAGAGCAGCCAAAAAAATTGGAACATGTTATCAAGGTAGCACATACTTGTCTTCATCCACAGGAATCACTTCCTGACACCAGAAGTGAGGTGAGTGATTAATTATAAATCTGCTTTGCTTTGCTTTTTTTTTCTTTCATTTTTCTCCTTCTCCTTCTCCTTCTTCTTCTTCTTCTCCTTCTTTCTTCTTTCTTCTTTCTTCTTTCTTCTTTCTTCTTTCTTCTTTCTTCTTGTGTGTGTATGTCTTTTTGAGACAGGGTCTCACTATGCAGTTCAGGCTGGCCTTGGGCTCACTTTGTAGCCCAGGCTGATCTCAAACTTGCAACGATCCTCCTGCCTCAGCCTCCTGAGTGCTGGGATTACAGGAGGGTGCCACCACGCCTGGCCTTTTCTTCTTTTCAAATCAGATTTTATTGGTACATTTTAGATATACATGATGATCACATTCATCATGGAGAAATTTTACCTGTACATGTTATAACTTCCTTCTTTTTCTTCCCATTCCCCTACCCTCCCTTCAACCTCTACCTGCCTCCCCATTTACAAAAACTTTGCTTCCATTTTTCCCTTTTTTTAATCAGATTTTATTGGTACATTTTATTTTATTTTAAAGTCACCAAGAAGTATAAGTCAGTGGATTTGTTTTGTTTTGGGCTTTTTTGCCTGCTTGTTTGTTTGTTTGTTTATTTATTTATTTATTATTTTTGGTACCAGCAATCAAACTCATGACCTCACACTTGGCAGGCAGGCTCTGTGCCACTGAGCTATATCCCCAGTCCTATTGGTACATTTTAGATACACATAATGATCACATTCATCATAGAGAATTTGTGCCTGTACATGATATAACTTGGTTCCCCCCACCGCGCCATTTTCCTACTGGCTCATCAACCCCTCCTCACCTCCCCATTTACAAAACCTTCATTTCCATGTTTTCCTTCTTTTCTCAGTTTACTTGTCCCTTTTTTTGTTTCTCCTTCTCCCCTCCCTTGTACCCCTCCCCATTTAAACATTGTGTTTCTATTTCACAGTGCCTATTACATATTTTGGTCCTTATTTACACTTTTGGTTTCTCACACCAGAGAAGCAATGCAGGTTTTTTTTTTTTTTTTGTAATGGGAATCGTACTCAGAACCTTGTGCTTGTCAGGTAAGTGCTGTACCACTGAGCTATATCCCCAGCCCACAATGCATTATTTACATATGTGTGTCCAATTTATTTCGAGAATGGTCTCAAGGTGCATCCATTTACCCAGGAATGTCTCAAGCTTAATCTCCTTTATGGCAGAGCAGTACCCCATTGTCTAAAAATACTACATCTAGGGCTGGGGATTTAGTTCAACAGCAAAGTGCCTGTCTGGCAAGCACGAGGTCCTGACTTTGATCCCCAGTACCCCACCCCCTCATCTTCTTTATCCATTCACCAGTTGATGGGCATTTAGGCTGTTTCCAGTATTTGGCTATTACAAACTGTGCTGCTATAAACATGAGTGTGCATATATTGCTGTGATGTGATGCTTTTAATTCTTTTGGGAAGATACCTGGAAGGGGAGTAGCTGGGTTAAATGGAACCTCTAGTCCTAGTCTTTCGTTTTTTTCTTTTCGAGACAGGGTTTCACTATGCAGTTCAGGCTGGCCTTGAACTCACTTTGTAGCCCAGGCTGGCCTTGAACTAGCAGCAATCCTCCTGCCTCAGTCTCCCAAGTGCTGGGATTACAGACATGCACCACCATGCCCAACCTAGTCCTAGTTTTTTGAGGAATCTCCACACTGGTTTCATAGTGGTTGCACCAGTCTACCCTCCCACTGACAATGGAGAAGGGTTTCTTTTTCCCCATAACCCTGTCAGCATTTGTTATTGGTTGATTTCTTGAAAAAAGCTGTTCTTTCTGGGATGAGATGGATTCTCAGTGTTGTTTTAATTTGCATCTCTAATGACTAGTGATATTGAGATTTTTTTCATATATTTATTTGCTGTTTGTACGTTATCTGAGAAGTGTGTACTCATCTCGATGCCCATTCTTGGATTGAATCTTTAAACTTAGTGGTGGTTTTATTTTTTTTAATTCTTCTCATTAACAATCCTTTGTCTGAGGAACGGCTAGCAAACATTTTTTTCCTGCATTGTGGGTTGTCTCTTCATTCTGTTGGTAGTTTTTCTTGCTGTGCAAATCTTTTTAGTAAGATGAGATCTGTTCATTCTTTGTGATAGTTCCTCTGTGGTTGGGGTTTTGTTAATAAAGTCTTTACACTATTGTCTTCAAGAGTTCTACATATTCTATCTTCCAGCAGACAAATCTGTTTTTCTTTATTTTGATTGTAACTTAATTTTGGGATTTTGATTTTCTAAAGTTTGAATGTGGGCTGTTAAGGGAAACTGTTAGGTTGTTGTTTTTTTGTTTTTTTTTTTAAATTAAGTTTTATGGTGAAAATTTGTTGAGTTAAATTGAAAGATGTGGAAAAGCAAAGAACAGAAACAATCTGCTGGAAGATGAAATAGGTAAAACTGTTTAAGACATAGGTGTAGGCAAAAAGCTTTCTGAACAGAACCCTGATTACATAAGAAATATTACCAAGAATCAACAAATGGAATCGCATCAAATTAAAAAGCTTCTGCACGGCAAGAAAACCACTAACAGAGAGAAGAGAGAACCTGTAGAGTGGAACTTTTCGGAAAAAGAACCAATATCTGGAATACATAAAGAACTCAAAAAAATTAGACCTCTCCCAAAATTTAAGACCCAATCAAAAAGATAAAGAAGTACAAATGGCCAATAAATACATGATAAATGCTCAACATCACTGACCATTTGAGAAATACAAATTAAAACAACACTGAGATTCTGTCTTATCCCATAAAGAATGGCTCTTACCAAGAAATCAGCCAGTAACAAATGCTGGAGACATTTCTGGGCAAAAGGAACCATTCTCCATTGTTGGTGGGAATGTAAACTGGTATAACTCACTGTGGAAATCACTATGGAGATTCCTTGAAAAACTAAAAATAGAAATTCCATTTGACCCAGCTATTCCTCTTCTAGGTATCTTCCCAAAAGAGCTAAAGACATCATACCACAGTGATACATGCATACCCATGTGTATAGCAGCTCAATTCATAATAACTAAACCTTGGAAGTAGACATGAACAGGTGAATGCATAAAGAAATTGTGATTAGCTGGGTGTGGTGGCTCACACCTGTAATCCCAGCACTCGGGAGGCTGAGACAGGTGGATCATTGTGAGTTCGAGACCAGCCTGGACTACAAAGTGAGCTCAAGGCCAGCCTGAACGGCATAGTGAGACCCTGTCTCAAAAACATGGGTCGGGGATCTAGCTCAGCAGCCTGAGTGCCTGCCTGGCAAGTGCAAGGTTGTGAGTTTAATCCCCGGTGCCGCAAAAAGAAATTGTGATTAAAAAAAAAAGAAAATGTGATATTTATACACAGTGGACCACTTCTCTGCTATAAGAAAGATAAACTTGAGTTATCTGTAGGAAAATGGATGCACCTTGAGACCATAGTGTTAAGTGAAGGAAATTAGGCACACAATCTTAAATACCACATGATTTCTTTTATATGAGAAACCTAATATATAAATAAAGTGCAAAACATTTAAAATTGTAACTTGATTTTTTTTTTTTTCTTGGCGGTGATGTTTTGAGACAGGGTCTCACTATGTAGTTCACTGTGAGGGTCACTATGGCCTCAAATTCTTGGCAATCCTCCTGCCTCAGCCTCCCAAGTACTGAGATTACCACCACACCCAGCCTGATTTAGTATAATTGTCTTATGTGTTTTATGTGGTTTTTTTGACTATCGGTCTGGCTGTTAATCTGTATGTGTGAAAGTTAACTTTATAAGGTGTCTTGGTTAATTTTCTTTCTTGCTGGGACAAAACACCTGACACCCAATGTGAAGCAAGGAAAGATTTATTTAGCTTATGGTTTTTGGAGATTTCAGTCCATAATCAGCTGGCTGCAGGGCAGGGTGGCATGGCACTGGGGCAACACTTCAAGGCAGCAGCCAGAGCAAAAAGAAGAAAACAAGCCTCTTCTCCTCCCTTATATTGTACATAGGCCATCTCCCCCCTTCAAGGCAGGTGTAGCACTCACGAAATCTCCTTGTCCTCTGCACAGGATGAGGATATTTACTACTCTGGCTCCCTGCTCAGCCTCTCAGTTAAACTTCTAAACTGCTCAGGTTGACACAGTGTATCAACCATAACATAAGGACTTATAAATAAATGAATCTAATGCTGACAGATTTTTAAAAAAAGAAGTGGTGGATGAGAAGGAGGAAAAGAAAATTGAGATGTGTTATATACATGTTTTAGTTCCCCACAATCAATATAATCATTATTTATTGCAAGCATGTACTAAGAAAAATTAAAAAGTAAATATACATTTCATAGATGTATTGAACCACTGAAGCATTGATATATAGATGAACCATCATCATTCCAGCTGTTTTTGTCTAAACAACTATACTTGCATGTATTTCATTATTTTGAATTACTGTATCCGAATTATTTCCCCATCTTGTTCATTCTTAACTTTTTATAGATATCTAGGTAGTCATTTACATGAATTTTTATGACCATTCTCTGTACAATAAAGAAATGTACATAAATCAGGCATGGTGGTGCATCCCTTATATCCCAGCACTCTGGGAGGCTTATGCAGGATGATCCCAAGTTCTTGCCCAGCCGGGGTGATTTATCAATTTAGGGAGACCCTGTCTCAAAAAAAGAGAGCTGGAAGTGTACTTAGTGGGAAAATTTTGAGTTAATCCATAGTAACATACAAACACACACAAATGTGTTATTTTCTCACTCTGAATGTTATAAAGAACATTCTTAAAAATTTTATAGGGAAATTAAAGTTTTAAAAGATTACATGTCCTTTGTCCTAGCAGGATATGGCAAATTGTATGTTTTTCTAGACCTTTAGCCTATGCTAAAGGAGAGAAATGCCTGGTTTTAGAAGTTAATGATTAGTCCTACTAAGGGGTCTGGGAGGCCTACCATCCATCCCCTCCTTGTACTGGGCATGAGCCCAGGGCCTTTGCACTGAGCTATACCCCAATCTTTATGTATGTATGTATGTATTTATTTATTTATTTATTGGTACTGGGAATCAAACTTAGGACCTTGCACTTGCCAGGCAGGCGCTTGTGCCACTGAGCTATATCCCCAGCCCCCATTTTTTATTTTGAGACAGTGTCTCACTAAGTCACTAAGTTGCCTGGGTTGGGCTTGAATTTATAATCTTCCTACTGAAGCCTCCCAAAGTGTTAGGATTATTGGTGTGAATGAGCCACCACATCTGGTTTCAGAGTTGTAATTGTGAAAGAAAATGACAAATTTCTGTTACTAGATTCTTTAAGTCTTTAGTAATGGATGCATAAGTTATTGTTTATAAAATAAATGCTGTTATTTAGTTTCTGAATGTAGGGAGAAAGCTTTTTGGGAGGTGGATTTTAGTAATAATTTTACTCATTTTTCATTTTGGAGCACTGATAGCTCTTGCTGAAAAGATTGCTGTAGACTTCTTTTGTGTGTGTGTGTGTGTGTGTGTCTTTTTGACACAAGGTCTCACTATGCAGTTCAAGCTGGCCTTGAGCTCAGTTTGTAGCCCAGGCTAGTCTTGAACTCACAACGATCCTCCTGCCTCAGCCACCTGAGTGCTGGGATTACAGGTGTGTGCCACTACGCCCGGCTGTGCTAGACTTCTGTTTATTCATTTTTTGGTTCT
>RJWT010022084.1:0-17319 GCA_004365215.1 Cuniculus paca
ATAGCGCATACCTACCTCCCAGGCATGTATAGGAGAGAAAAAGTCTTTCAGCTGAAAGATTTTTCATAGCGTAGGACTGAGTCATGAAGACGCTTAGCCTCAAAGCCTTGGTTGTGTCATCCCACTAGAAATAGGTCTATTTTTCAAAAAGAAATATATATTGAGCAATATCAAAATTGATGCAAAAACTAGAATGTCAAGTCATTAGTCTACCATGGTGAATACAATTGTTATGTTTCCCATCGTGATCAAAAATCTCATCTGAGTATGATGATTTGAGAGAATGAGAGCTTAGGTTTCAGTTGAGGGTCTTTTAGCAGTTTATATTCTCAGACACTGCTAAGCAGCACACAGGGTATAGACATAGATAGATATAGATGTAGATATATCATGTTAGGGTAACACTAACTATATGGTACACCGAATAAATCCTCAACTTTATAAAAGCACAAACACTATATATATTTATCTTTACTCATGCAACAGAATTACATATCATGCATTCATGGACAATGAACAGCTTTCTGCCATATGGTAATTTTTGAGTCCCACACTTTTTCCATTTTCTGACTCTGCTGTTCTTCAGATGCTATGGTCAATGTTATCATGTTCAAAGAGAAAGAGGGTATGGAGAAAGTTGAAAAATTTTGACCTGGAAGTGACACACATCATTTCTGCTTGAATTTTACTTGACAATAAGTGGTCACATAATTACATCTGAATGCAACAGGGGCTGGGAAATGTAGTCCCTGCAGTAAAATTTCTTGCCACTGAAAATCTACTAATGGGAATGTGGTACAAATTTGGGTGGACAACAACTTTGCCTCTTGAACTCATGGCCTTCATTCACTCTCCATCATTTTATTTGTGGACATGGTAGATGGTCTCAGGAGCCTGTTTTCAGTGAGATATGTGATGAGTTGAAGAAGTGGAGAACAGAGTCTGGCCTTCTTTGACCATGTTAGTGACTAAGAAAACAACTTATAAGCCCATGTGGCAATGATTTTCCATTCAGAAAGCCCTGTCACTCGAGCCTCTTGGCCTTATTCCAGCCTTGAAATTTGTGCTACAACAACGTGGAGGGAACATGGAAGCAACCTTATCTGTGTTCGTCATACAGGACTGGGGATTTCTCATCTATGAGTATTTAGGAACTTCCTTTTTCAGCGAGCTATGCCATCTTATGAGTACTGGAACCTAGTTATTTATTTATGTTGGTAAATGAAAGAACTTTGTCCTAGAGACAGATATCTCATTGGAAAGAGAATTTTAATAAGATATTTGGTCACTGGGATTCAAACAAGTGCCATGAAGATTAAAACACCAGTATAGTTAAACAAGGATCTAACGCATTAATCTGCCAGTGAGATATACTTCTCATTTTACAAGGTCCTTGGGCAGGACTAAAAACGATACCCTCTTTTGTCTTTCTTTTTAAATACTTTTTAGCTGACAAATGACCTACAGGCTGTGGGGGGCACACTCTTCACTTTAGTTTTATTACCTTTACATATTAATGAAATTACTCAAGATCTGGCATATCTTGTTTGCTTTGGAGAAATATTTGTCTCTTTAGAACTTTTTTGAAAAAACATACTTTTTACTATGGTGTGAATTTTGTGTCTTCCCCAGAATTTACATGCTGAACTCCCAGTCCCCATGACTGTAGAATTGGGAAATGGAAATATTTGGGGAGGTGATTAAGTCATGAAGCAGAGCTCCCATAAATGGAATCAGTGTTGAAGAACAGGCCCCAAACAGTTCGTTAACTTACTCTGTCATGTGAGGACACTAGAGAGAAGGTGCTGAGTAAGGAAAAGGCCTGGATTTGAGCCTCATCAAATCTGCCAGTGCCTTACTTTGGACTTCCAACATCCAGAACTGTGAGAAATAAATTTGTGTTGTTAATTAAGCCACAATCTATATTTGTTATAGTATCCTGAATTGACTACATCTTTCTTCTAATTCATTATATATAAATCATCACAGTATTTTAATGTCTTTCTGAATGCTATATTATTTCTATGTTACTTGGAATGTACCTTAAAGTAGCCCCAAGGAGCTGGCTGTGGTAATCAGATCATATTGGTGTGCCCAACCAAGAGAGAATGGTTTCATCTGAAGATCATTAATTAGAATAATCAATGAGATTTAATAAATCATTATACCTTTCCTGCTTCCCATATTTCCATTGTATGCATCATGTGATAAAGAACCTGTCCAGTCTTTGTCTTGGATTCCTGGCACAGAGGTTCTAAAACTCGTGGATTTCCTGAGAGATGAGTGTCTTTGTCACACTGATATGATGGCTCAGAGCATGTGAATATAGCTGGTCACCAGAAAGACCAGCCATAAGAAGAGAAAGTTGGGACTTTACACCAGCCAGGTCTTTAGAGACTGTAGGAATACTGGAGATTGAGTTCAGTCACATGGAAAAGCGCTTAATTAATTGTCTCCCAATAAAAAACTCTGAACTCTGGGGCTAAGTGTAGCTTTTTGGTTGGTAAATACATTGATGTGCTTGGACTATGATGTGCCCTATATCCATGAGAAAAGAATGATCTATGTTCCCTCTCAGACACTGACCTACATACCTCTTTATCTAGCTGATCTTCCTGCTTTGTATCTTTTATAGCAGACCTAGAAGTTTAAGCATAGCAATTTACTGAACACTATGAGGGGGATTTAGGACCCTGCATTTCTAACCTAATGGGTATAAACTCAACACTGCAACATAAACTCTTTCCTAGTTTCCAGCTTGTTCTTCCTGCTCTGCAGAATTCAATTCATGACTTCAATATTAACACATGAATTTCAAGATCTGTGACTTGTTCTACAGATTTTGTATTTGCCAGCCCTCACAATGATATGAACTGAGTTTTTAAATTCTCTGTCTTAACACACATACACATGCTCACTCACTAGAGCTGTTGTTTTTCCAAAGGTCACTGAATAAAAAGTATGAGTGGCCTGGAGACATCCAACATAAGCAGAAGATATCTACAGTAAGAGTAGTCTTGTTGCGGCTCTTCCCCTTAACTTGTGAAGTGTACTTTAACTCTGGGTGGTTGGTGCCAGAACTGAATTACTGCAAATCCATTTGAGTTTGACGTGGAATTAAAAAGAGTCATAATTCAATAAATTGTCTCATATCTTAAGGGTCAATTCAAAAGCCAAAGTCTTGACAAATATTTCTTAAATCTTTCAGCAAAATTAATGTGTTCTTTCATTATTCTATATGTACATTTTGTTGAGTGTATACACATTTTTATACTCCAGTCCACTTATCATATACATATAAATATTTTTATAGTTTCTGGGATTCACACTTGGAGTCCTCACCCATTCGAACTGACAGGCAGAATGTAGCTCATGCCTTGTTGGGGCACCACCTAAGTCTGTGTCATGGACCTTGGATCTGAAGAAGCCCAAGTGGTGTAGGAGAAGGGGGTGGGTTATGTAACCTTTATTGGTTCATCCAAGTTGTCCCTGTGATATCGCTTTTCTTCTTTTCAGGGTTCCTTAATTCCACTGAATTTTGGCAACTTTTCTACCATATCTCTGAGATGACAATTTTGAAAAACTTCCAATGGAGGAGATGAAGAGCTCAGTTTTGAGATATCTATGAAATACCTAAGTAAGAATTCCAACAAGCAGTTGGATATTCATTCATTCAAATAACACATGTTTATTGAACAAATACTAGGTGCTACTAGAGAGAAGTACTTTACATGCTGGGGATCAGTCCTCAAACAAAAAATTAATATATTTCTTCACAGACATTCTGTCTAGCAGACATGATTCTGAAATTTAAGGTATGGTTCTAGATGTATCAGAAAATCTTGAGGGTAAAGAAGCAAGAAACATACTATGTCTGAAGGCACAGGCAGCTACTTTGAAGACAACAAGAGGCATTATGATAGCCAATGTTGTTTTACTATTATATTGCTTTGAAGCCCTGTATTGCTTTCACTGTATTGTTCTTTTACTGGTTTTATTTTGTTCTTTTTTGTTTGATTTTATTTGTGCCTGATGGTAAGGGCAGTTATTGTCAAGTAACAAGAGGCATTATGGTAGCTATCATTGTTTTCCTTTTATCTTGTTTTGAAGTCATGTACCATGATTATTGTTTTGTTTTGATTGACTCTATTCTGTTTTATTTCATTTTGTTTTATTCTTTTCAAAGTAACATAATAATAAAAAAAGAAGCAAGAAACAGATGAATGAAGCCCAGCTACCAGACAGATCGGATGGTTGATGAAGCAAGGCTCTGGAGTTGGAGGCAGAGATAGAGTTAAAGGCATTAATAGTTGGTTTTGCTTTCTACAGATGCCAGAACATTTTTTTCTTTAGGAGAAAGTTCGTGGGGCTTTAAGAGTGTTTTGGAGTTTGTAGATTTAGATAGGGAATAGGGGAAACTTAGGCTATGTTCCCAATTGTTGAACGGTTTGAGCAAAATCATTTTCTTTTTTTTTTTTTGTGGCACCGGGGATTGAACTTACGACCTTGTGCTTGCCAGGCAAGCACTTAGGCCACTGAGCTAGATCCCCGGCCCTAGCAAAATCATTTTCTGTGAATAAGATAGGTTAGACTGAATGAAAGACTTGAAGCTAAAGATGGAGTCTCGCCATTAGTCACTAAAGGCATTGGGAGAGGATGCTGCCAAGCTGCAAGAAAGAAAACCTAAATGTATATGAATACCTTTTGGCAGCATTATGAGGTTTTTCAGCAAAAGAGTTCAATAGGTACAGTGAAGCAGGGAAGTGAAAAAATGTAGGGACATGTTTTATAGTTTCATTGCACAGTCGTTACAATTTGCGCATAAAAGGTGGTCAGTGAGCTGTGATGAAACTTAGTGGTTAGTTAAAAGATGGGAGGGTACAAAATCTTGAAATACATCATTCTACTGTTCATATCACAAGGAAAAATTAGATTATAACTCTAAACAATATGATCTCTTTATTTAATCAAATAATCTTTAATCTTTATTTGATTAAATAAAAAGCAAAAGATTATTTTTAGTTTTTACAGAAAATGAAAATGTTAGTTTGACTTAAGAATTATATTTAAAAATATTTTGTTTTAATTATTTTATAACAATACATGCATACACAATCCCTCCCTGTTCCTACTCCCCAAATGAAAAAGACAAAAATAAATGGAAGTCTTCTACTTTTGTGTATCTACCTACTATCTCATTATGTTCACTGAAACCACTCTAAATGTTTTGAAACATTTGTATTCTTGACTTTTAAAAAGTATAGTCTCATTCTAATATTCTTTCTGTTTCTCTAATTCAAAAAAATCTTTACAGTGGTAGACATTTATATTTACTCTTCCAACATCCTTTATTTTGTTCTTCCTTTATATCACCCATCTCATACCCAGTTCCAGGGAGGGTGAGCCATTTCTAGGCCAATCAATGCATGACATTTTCTTAGTGATGATTGTTGGTTTAGAGATGTGTATCTTTCAGTTTGATCAACATTGATGAAGGGAAATTTTTCCATATTGTGATTAGGAGAAGAGTGATTTTTTAATTTAACATTTTCTGTAAGAAATGGTTATATGTTTTGCTATTAGATGAAGACATCCAAGAATTTCAAAATGCTTTCATTGCCCAATCACTTTTTTCTTCCTCAAAGCTTCCCAGTAGAGGGAGACACAAGAGTTGTTGCATTAAGTATGGCTGTGGCCTTGCTGCACTGTGGATGAGACAGCAGGAACCCGCTCACATGGGGGCAACAGTTGTGTTAAATGTGGCCTGGCTGTCCTCAAGTCTGCTTGCAGGAGCTGCGTTAATGGCTCAACTCTTCATTCCTTCTCTTATCCACTTCTCTATCATGTGATCTGGAGTTTCCTCACAAGAGGGAGTATATTTCTTTACTTTGTGATTCTAGATTTGGTCAAATGAACTGCTTGACCAATAAAAGAAGATGGACTGAGGGGAGGACCAAGCTTGATTTTCTTTCTTTCTTTCTTGTGCCCTTGCCATGAAAGACACAAATCAAACTAGTCTGGAGAAAGAAAGTTCAAGGAGCAGAAGCATTCCCAGCTGAACCCAGCTGAAACCGATTTACTTCTCTTTCGTTTCATTTGCAATTTAAAAGACGAAACTTTGATCACATTCATTTTATTTTCATATTTGGTTCTGAAAGAGATTGAGGATATATATTGTATTTTAAAATTCAGTTGCATTTTTTTCTGTGAGCCTGCTGTTAATGTGGTTTCTTCATTACCCTCTTGGACTCATCATCTTATAAGGTATTTGCTTGTTTGTTTGTACTGGGCATTGAGCCCAGTGCCTTCCCATTGATCTACATCCCCAACCCTTTCTGAAATTATTTTGAGGCAAGGTCTTGCTAAGTTGCCGAGTTGCCCAGACTGGGCTTGAATTTGCAATCCTCCTGCCTCGGTCGCTCAGTGTTGAGATTACAGATGTGCACTACCACAACCAGCTGACCCTTTGGATGCGAAGGATAATAGCACTTTTTTCTGATGTTACTATATTTTTAAAGTTTATTTTTGTTGCAGATATTTTAAAATTCAATAAAAATTATCAGCATTCTAAATTTTATGTAATGTATCAATCTTTTTCTCTTATGGCTCTTGTGTTCTGTGTCTTATTTTGAAATGTCTTCCACATCCAAAGAATATTAAATGATTCACTCATATCTCCTATATTTGTTTTCATTTTAAAAATATGTCTTTGGCCTATGTGGAATTTATTTTGGAAGAAGAAATCAGATAGTTTTCTTCTTTATTTGAGAATAACTAGTGTATTATTTCACTCAGGTTTATTAAACAATTCAGCTTTTCCTCACTAATTAGAAATGTTTGTAATTAGTTGGATCTGTTCTTACAGATTTTCTATGCTATGCCATTGATAGTTCAGTTCCTGATGCATCAAAATTGAAAGCCACTTGTACATTTAAATTTTTCTGAATTGTCTCTTCTTTGCAAATGGGCAGGCTATTCTTGAACATCTGTTTCTCCATATGATATTTAAAAGTAGTATACTTATTATCAAGCATTTTGAAGGCTACACATGAATTATTAAATATAATTGCTTTTGAGGAGCGAGAGAATAACATTGTTACCCGTTACATTACAGTTACCTATGTTTCTTCAATTTGCGTGCACATAATAAAAGTTTAAAGAAACAACATATGGAAAAACGGTAAGCCAAGACATTAATGAAATCTGTGTCTTATTATTTTACTTGATCCCCTTACTTTCCCAAATATACAATCATTTCAATAGTAATAATTTGGTTTCCTTCTATTCAATATACCTCGTATTCAATATACTTCCTACTTTATTTTCTTGTCTACCTTTCCTGGCATTTTTAAAACAATGCTAAATATTATGATAGTAGAGTTTCTTTTGTTTTTATTCCTAAGTTTAATGGTATACTTTTTATAGTTGACCATGGAACAAGTCAATCGCTCACATTCTATTATCATTTCATGAAAATTCTCACTTAAAAAAATAAAATCATTTACTATTCAAATGTGCATCAGCAACTTCACACTTGAACTCATGAAAGTTTATTATATGAAAATGGATTTTACAACATGTATGCCAGTATCATGATGTAGCATTTAATTTTAGTTAAACTAATGATCCCATAGTCTCTAAAAGCAATATTTCAGCCTAATATAAGGGATTTGATAAATTTGACATGAAAATATTTTCTAATTATTCTATCTTTCTTCCCTAGTGCAGTTAACACTGCAGAAACAAATTTGGCACTTAAAAAAGTCCTTTTCATTATCTAACAAGTTCTGTCACCTTTGTTTGTGAAAAATCTTCATCTAGAAGAGAAGAAAATTAGCTATAATAATTTACAGTTGAAGAATCCTCTAGATTAACTCAAGGGTTTCAACAGAATTCAACATTTAAACTATTCTCACACTTTATGGGCTTTGCCTGTCGTTTGCTCTACATTTGGCTGTTACCAGCATCTTAAGGAGTATTAATGTACTCCTTGGGCTCACCAGGGTTTACATGCGGCACTTCCTTTGTCTGAACAGCTGTGTGACTTCAAGATACAAACAAATGCCACAAGCCATTAAAGTTCAGAAGTTGAGGTAGATTTCAACGTGGATCTAAAATAAACTAGGTGCATGAACACATGAAATTAAATGCAGATATTCATCAGAGAAATGAAGCTTGGAAAAGTTTTTCCCCACCTTACCCACTCTTTTGTTTCCCCACTTTTGTGGTTACGGTGGTTAAGAGTGCAGCTGGGCAGGGAACTGAGGATGCGGAAGGCAACCGACTCCTTGCACGTGGCTGCCCAGATGCGCTACTCTCTCAGGGATGCGGTGCCTGCCTCCGTCTGAACAGCCAAACTTAGCATTCTTTTATCTTGAACGGTGATGAAGAAATAAGTTGACTAATACAATGTTATTCACTCAGGTGTTTATTCATTCTTGGACCCAATCGTGTTTATGATTGGTTACCTACTAGATTTTAGATACCAGCTTTAGCAAGAGACCTAAGTCCTGGTAATCATAGTGCTGTATGCCAGGATGATTAAAAGCCTATAAAGGAGTCAGAAAAACGAAGTAGTAACAAATCAGTGTGGTGACAACAGGAGTAAGCATTTCTAGATCAAAGGCCAGTGTTGAAGGACTAGTATGACCTAGTCATACAATGGGAACGGCACATGCAAAGGCAACTGATTGAGACACACTGGGACTGGCAGTGAGCATGCCAAGAGTTGAAGAAAGGGTTAGATAAAGTAGATCAGACAATGATCCCACAAGCTTGTCCATGTCTTACTTACAGGGATATAGACATATGTTATTTTACATAGCCAAAAGAACTTTGCAGGTGTAAACATGTTAAGGATTTCAAGACAGAGAGATTATCCTTAATTATCAGGGTGAACACAATGTAATCACAAGGGTCCTTATACATGGAAAGCAAGAGGATCAGAGTGAAGGAAGGCACTGTGATGAGGGAAACAGAGGTTAGAAGGACCCACTTTGAAGCTGGAGGAAGGGATGTGAGCTCAGAAATTCAGGTAGCTTCTACTAAAAGGAAAAGCAAGAAATTGACGAACCTCCAGAAGTAATGCAAGTAATACTGACACCTGGATTTTAGCCCTACAAGACTCATTTTAGAATTTTGACTGACTGATCTGTAGGAGAAAATTATATTATTTTAAGTCACTAAGTTTGTGATAATTTGTAACAGCAGCCCGAAGAAATATAGTAATACCTTGGTTCCTAAACCCTTAACTTTGCAAACAAATCCATTCACAAGAGTTCGGCAAAATTTTGTTTCTGTTTGCAAATTCCATACTGGGTGACAAACATAACCAAGACCATCTTCCACACACAAACACAAATGCAGCCATCTTTCTCCAAATCATAAAACGAATTTTTTGTAAACGGTTTGTATCACTGTAGAAGGCTACATAACTATGAACATTACAGGCCAAGATTGGAGGTGATTGAAGGACTTTCCCTAGGGGAATGAGTTGATCACATTTCCTCTTTAGAATGATCCCCTGGTAGCAGTGGAGGGAGGTCATACTGAGGTAGGTGATGAATCAGACATAGGCAGTTAGATTACAGGTCCACAAAAAGGGTCAAAGGTAAAGAAGGTAGGCAGGTACAAAAAAACAGGCAAGGGCAGAAGTCCTAAACTCTGGAAGAAAGTATTACCAGATAAACAACAAAGGTCTTCAGCTACCCAAGGCTGCCTCATGGTCAAGCTGGAGACTGGTCAAGGAAAAATGTGGACAGTACATGGTGAACATCTTCATTATTGGGCCTTGCAGAAATGATCATTCCCTCGTAGAACAGGGAGCACACTACCCTAGTAGATAGCCATGAAATACTTCCTTTTCGAGTCCTATAGAAGCCCCTGGACAAAATGTCCTCTTTTGCAATCCTCTTTCAGGTCCCCTCCAGTAATAAAATCTTTCCCTTTTGCCTGATTTTTGCTTTCCTAATAACCCTGCTCACAACTCTGAACTCTCCATTGGCAGTTTCATTCTTCACCTTGAGACATAAATTCAATGTTACTGTTACAATATGAGAGCCCAATTAGCACAGGGACAAATCAATTTTGCAACCTCGCCACCAAATTGGAGCATACTACAACCTGATCCAAAATGAGCCAGAGGCCCAGATAAAGTAGGTCTTTGTGTGCCAACTCCCTCTATTTGTTGAGAAGCAATTCCTTTTTCTCCTTGGTTGCATCTGGTTAAGCATCAGTTTTATTCCAATAATAAGACACATGGTGGAACTTGCCTGCAACTCGAATTTTAGAAATGAAGAGATTAAATAATAACAATCAACAAAAGTTTGTGTAGTAATTAACATTGAGAAAGTGGTTATGAAGGAAATAAACAGAATCATGTTAGAGATTAACAGGATCTTCTGGATGACATTTTAAAACTAGTATGGATACCCAGGATTTACACCAGATCAAGTATATCTGACTCTTAGGAATGGAGACAGGGGATCCCAACAGGAAAAGAGGCAAGATCCAGGGTGAATCTGGGCATTCTCAGAGATTCCTAGGTGCTCCTCAAGGGCACACACTAGCAGACAAATAGTTCCACGTTTCAAGGGGCAGAGCCTACAGGATGTGTGGTGGTGCTGTTTTCCTGGATCCTGAGAGGATTATGAAACAGGTCGGGTGAAGTGGGATCAGGGGAGAATGCTGGAGAATTAGGGGTGAGGGGCAAGCAGGTAAGGCTAGGCTAGGCTACAGGGAGGTTAAGAGAGGTCCCTGCTGTTGTAACAGTGAGTCCTGGCCAGTGATGACTAGAGCACTGAGTAATCTGAGTTCTGGTAACCAGGTGATGGAGTGTGTTGTAACAACAGACTGAGGTCAAAAAAAAAGAAAGAAAGAGACATCATGGAGTACACATGGAGACTCAGTTAATAAACAGTGTGTGAATTGTGCAAGTCAGAAAGAGTATGAGGGGACTTCATGCATCAGTAACATACGCAATGAAAAGAACAGTTACCAAAAACAAGATAAGAAACCCTGACCTCAGGGGAATCCAGAGAAGTCACGTGACCCCATTGATTGCCTCCCTCAGTAACAGAAATTGAGGGACTTCAACAAGAGAAATTTATTACAGTATCTTCAGTTCTAGGGGGCAGGACTTTGAGGTTAGAGTGCTGGCAGTCTTCCTTGTAAGAGGTATGAAGGTCAGTCTGCCCCATGACTCTTTCCTAGCTACTGGTGATTTGTGGCAAACATAGACATTCCTTATGTTGTAGAATTAACCCTGATCTCTACTTCATGTTCACCTGGTGTTCTTTCTGTGTGCATATCTGTCCCTGTATTTCCCCTTGTTTTATAAGACAACAGTCATATTCAATTAAGGCCCCTCTTAATAACCTCATTTTAACTTGTTACCTCTTTAAGAAACTCTTTAAGAACCCATCTTCAAATAAGGTCACACTCAAAGTTATAGGATATTAGTACTTCAAGTTATGAATTTTGGATGGGTACAATTTTACCCATAACATCCCATTTACATACAAATACATACATATAGATTTAAGCGAAATAATTTTTATGTTTTTTTCAGTAACTGTTGAGTTCCCTTTTCTAAATCAGGTTCCTTCCATTCACCAAAGGTTAATTATATATTTATAGCACTTAACCAAGAGGCAGAGTTAAAGCAGGAATAACTAAGGTCATGTATGTACAGTCTCTAATTTGACATCCAGGACCCCAGCTCCTGGTAATCACACCTTTGGTTCATCTATTTCCCTTACATGTATATGACCTTTAAGTTTCTTCTATCCACTAGAATAAGGCAAAGATGATGAGATGCCTTTTCTGTGATTATACTACTTATGTAAGACTATCTTCTATATACTAATTTATCATACCGACTTTGAAGAAATAAGCAGCCATGTTGTCAGAGAGCTTATGAAGACAACCACATGATGGCAAAGATCTTTAGGAACACAGCTCTGAGCCACAAGGAAATGAATTCTGCCAATTTGAGTAAGCTCGGAAATGGAGCCATCGCTAATGGAACCTGCAGAAGATAATCAAACCCTAGTCAACATCATAATTTGTAAGTTTGCTAGGACTCAGCTAAATCATGTGCAGACTCACTGAATCTGTGAGATAAGAAAAGTGTGATATTTTAAGATGTTAAAAAATCAAGAAGGAGGAGGAGGGGGCAGGAGGAAGTTGGGGAAGGAGGAAAGAGGAAGAAATAAAAATAGAAGAGGATGAGGAGTGGAGAGAACAGAAACTATTACCTTACTTTCTGTCTAAATCACTCTTGCCACGAGCTTATGATGAGTATGTGTATGCCTTTGGTAACAATAGAAGATTACATTTTAAAATAAGACTGAAGTAAGCCTTAGTAGATGGAAGGAACCTGATTTAGAAAAGAGAATTCAACAGTTACTGAAAAAAATAAAAATTATTTCATATTAATATTCTGCTGGATCAAATCTCCTCCATAATGCGACAGACACATGCACATAAAAAAATTATTATGCCACACTTCTGATTAAAATCCTTCCATGTACTTCTAGCCCCTGTGGACTAAAGCATAGCTTCTTAGGCTGCAGGTCACTCACTTAACTGTTGGCTCCCATCAATTCTCCCGGGCGTCATCCCAGACACTACTCTGCCGACTCTCTGTGCTGGGAATGCTTCGCAAGGCAGATGCCTGTGGAAGAAAACAGGAGAGTGTCTCTCTAAGGACTTTGACACTCACACTGAGACCTGGATGCTGGCAGCTGGCAGCCTACTCTTTAGTGCACCTTGTACCTCTGCTCCCTCCAGGTGACAGGTAAACTCCCGCAAGTCATTTGTGTGTGTCCCCAAACTTGCTTAAATCAGAACTTACTGTTATAATTACATTAAACAAGCTGATAAAATATGAGTACACAATGAAAGATAGCTTTTGACATATTCATAGTGTGCAAGGGTTTGAAAAGACTTGAGAGGGGTATATCAAAAGAATGTTGTAGGCAAATTGGGGTGGGAGATTGAAGATTTAAGATTTAGACTGGAGTTCTTTAAAGAGATAAGCCTTTATGTTTAGATTCCTTTGCAAGTGTCTTTAAATTCTTTCTCACTTTAAAGACAGCAAAACTAGAAAGAGTGGATGATGTGGTATTAGTATGTATTAACTAAAAAAGACATAGGGGAAGTAGAATCAATGATTCCACATTCAAAAGAATGGCTTTGGTCTGGTAACATGCTATGGTCTGAATGTGTGTGTCCTCTCATAGTTCATATGTTGAAATCCTAAGCTCTAAGGCTATAGTATTAAGAGGTGAAGGCTTATGAAAGAAACCCAAGGGATCTTTTTTTCCTTTTTCATGATATAAATACACAGTGAGAGGTCGGTTAAGAGCTCCCAGCAGAACTCTGCCATTCTGACACCCTGATATTCAACTTGCCATCATCTAGAAGTATGGAAAATAAATTTCTGTTGTTCATGAGTTACTCAAACCATGGATTTTGTTAAGGCAGCCCAAACACACTAAGCTATAACAAATAAATGGTTAAAGGATATACAGATATGTTTTCAGTTAAAGTAAACGTGCAAGGTAAGCATATATTATGGTTTAGATCTAAAATGTTACCCCCAAAGTCTGATGTATTCAGAAGTTGGGCTTTTGAATGGCTATTGGATCATCGGGGCACACTATACATAGAAGTGGATTAGTTCACTGATAAGTTCACGCGCTGTTAGAAGGTGGGGCCTGGGTGGAGGTGTGTCACTGAGGGCAGACCTGGAAGAGTGTAATTATTCTTGACCCAGACTTTTCACTTCTCTCTCTTTTTCCTGGCTGCCATGGGTGACCACTTTTCCTCTGCCTTCCACCATGTCATTTCTATCAGGAAGCCAGTCAACCATGGATTGAATCCTATAAAAACTGCGAACCAAAATAAAGCTCTCATCTTTTAAGTTGCGGGTGTTAGGTATTTTGTCTCGGCATGGAAAGATTGTCTAATGCAACGCATATTATAACTTTATCTGATTTTCAAGAATAAGCAGCAATACCTTACTGTTCCTGAGACAGCTAAAGAAAAGTCATCTGCTCTACCTGTAGCTCCCCAAATGTCCTTTCTCACAGCTCCGTGACTTTGACCATGCTGCTTCCGGTGCCGCGAAATGCTCTTCCTGCTCTCCAGGGCCCATCACCTGGCGTATTCTGACTTACCCCTCATCCCAGGCTACATGGAGCACTATAACTCCCCGCACTACCACATCAAGCGTGGTCCTCTTCATTTTGCTTCTTCTTAGTTCTTTTTCCTTAATGTGTCCTTTATTTGTTTCCGTTCATTTTTTCTCATCCAGCAGTGGAACCTCCGTTCCATATTTGCAAAGTGCCCCCGCAACGCAGTTCCTGGCTCCTACTGTAGAAGATATAAATGCCGGTTGCTCTTTTCCCTGCACTCGTTGCTGGGCCCCAGGCTCATAGGAAAAGCTTAGCTGCCATCAGTCACAGGATTTGGCTCTGCTTTTACCTGAGCAGCTAGTAATAGGAAGCTGGCTGGATGCTACTGCTGAGACTACAAAGTACTCTGTTGCCTGTAAAACTGGTTCTTTTACCCGTGTAAGCCTCCTAATAGCTTTTAATACATTATTTTTCTGCTCAAAATTAACTCGACTTGATTTCTATTGCTTAAAGCTCAGAATTTTGACTGATATTTTGCCCTAAGGCAATGGTATGGCTTTGTCATAATCCCATGTATATTTTGTCCATGTAATTGACAGCTTGGAAGGCGCCATTTCATCTCTGCAATCACAGTGTCTAGCACCATATAAAGAAGTGCACAGTAGATTCTTAACAAATTGCTATTACGCATTAACTACTTAACTGATGGTAAAAAAATTTCTCTGGAAACCCACCCCCACAAAATGACAACAAATGACCTCAGAATATTTCCAATGAGTGACAGTTGTGGTCTATTTTGGGTATTTCCTCTACCTGCAGTTTTTATAGATGACAGGATAGCCATAGTATTTAATTAAATAGCATTTATTTAAATACAAGATGGCAACATACATCATCTACTTACATACTTAGCAACTCTGCTACACATTAGTAATGCATATAAAAAGTACACAGTTAAGTCAAACACCTTCACTGTAGTGAATGATGAGCATTTTTAAGGATAATCCACCAAATCAATGAAGTGGCAAAAGTGTTGTCTAAGCTGTATCATTTCCAGGTGTCCTACCACATATTCTCACTATCTTCTTGGTCAATGCTAAGTTCTGTATCACTCCACAAAAGCTAAGAAAACACAAGTATGCATATCTGAAATAAACCATACTTGGATTTTCTGAAGCAAATTTCTCTGGAAGCCACACTAAAGAGACAGGCAAAGGTTATAAAAAAAATCAATTGAATAATCCAAGGTCCATTGGAGCCAGGCATGTTTGTAGGCCCAAATTACTTGCCTATTTCTCAGCTGACTCTTTATTTCATGCCACATGGAACTGGTAATTGATATATCTGACTTATAGGTTGTCTTTGAGCAGTTTTTCTTTCTTAAAGAAATTCGAGAGGATCAGGGAGAATGAATAGCAAACTTACATCATTATTGTTTCTGAGTACATAGTCAAGCATTAGCAGCCATTACAATTATGAGTGTAATATATGAATTTAAAATGCTTCCAATAACAGACACATATGCACTAAATTAAAATTATAGCAAGTACCAAACAACATTGAAACAGAGTATTTTAGAGCTTAATAAAGTCCTTGATAATCTATAGATTATTTTTTTTCTTTGAGAGATTGTTTATTTACATCAGGAATACAAATGAATTTGAGTAACCAGATTGTGATCTCTGTGTCCCCACTTTCTCATAAACCAAAAATAATATTATAAATCCTTCAAAAAACCCCTATGATTCAAGTGTCAAAGGCCTAGGTTAAGCATGAGATTTTATGTGACATTCTCTTATTGACTTGGCTTCTATGTACTCAAAAGATTTTAAAAAAAGGTCAATCTACCTTTATACCAGGAAGATTACATTTTTCTTCCATGCAAATTTATGACATTTTTGTGGCATTTTTTTTTTCTTTCCTCAACATGGTACTTTCAACATACCCTGTTATAGAATTTTGCATTATAACAATTTGTTTATAAGTTGTCATTTTTGTTAGATTTTGCATTTTATGAGGTGGAGTTCTATGGTTACACGTCCTCAAAACACTATGGTTGGCATATTGAGGATTTTTTGAGTTTGTGAAGGAGATAAGAATGTACCAAGCAAACCTAAGCAATTATAGTATTATATCCATTGCAATTATTTCAAAGGAAAACACTTTGGAAAGTAAAACATTCATCTGAGGGATAAAGTGTTCTGATTATGGATAGGCCTTATACTATCAGATAGGGTTCATTAGTCCACAATGTAAACCTTGTTCACAGATAGCACAGGACAAACACAAAAATATTAAAAAAAACATTTAATCCTTCTAAATGAGATAAAATGACAAAGAAGAAAATTTAATACATAAGCAACAACAGATACCAAATAAATCCATGAACCCATCTATCTGTCTTTACTTCCTGGGGCTACCGCTCTGCCCTGTGTGACTCTGTGTATATCAGGGTAGGGAGCCCATGGGGGAGGAGTTGGCTGATGTTGATAAGTGCCTTGACTTGGTTTTTTTGTCACATGTCCCATTGTTCAGGGTCAGTGGTAAGTTCTTCTGCAATCCTGAATAAATGGTTTTGGGGTAGCAGCAAGAGAATCCAGGTCTTGATAACTAGAAACAGAAATTTTGGGCTTCTAATGTATTCCCTCCTGACATTATTTTCATAAAAACAAAATCAAACTGGGATGGTCCTTTCTTACTTTTTTCTCCTTCTTGATATGGCTGGTCATTGTATTTCTGTTACGGTTTATATATAGATGGCCTCCCCAAGCCTCATGTAGTCATGGAAGCAGCTGAATCTAGCATTTGTGGTTGACTCGTTGTCTAGCACTGGAATTGGCGGTGTGAGTTCTGCACCCATCCAGGGGTGGAGCTGACATACAATGTAAGGTCGAGAAAGAGGCCTGTTTATTCCTATTTTTTGTGCAGTTTGCTCTTGCCATTTGCAGCCATCATGAACGGCTGCCCCTCAGCCATGCCACCCTGCCTTGGAGCCAGCTAAGTATGGACTGAAACCCCCAAAACTGTAAGAAATAAACCTCTCCTTCCTTCACTTTGGGCATCAGGTATTTTGTTCCAGCAATGACAAAAAAGTAACCAAGACAACTTCATACCCATAAGTCCATTTATCCCCTCACCCCACTTTCTTTCTCACAACAATTTTAATTGACATAACTAT
>RJWT010022085.1:0-17332 GCA_004365215.1 Cuniculus paca
AGAATAGGATCAAGAAAGACAGAAACTCAGCACAGCAAACATTAAGTCCCACAGCTCCATATCCAGCGTAAAGGGCATATGGGTGGGAAAATGTGAGTTCCAATGGACTTGGGAAGACCCAACATGGTAGCTTTATCGTGTGTATCCCTCAGGGGTGACTCTGATGACTCTGCTCACTGCCTGCAAATTTCTTTGGGGGACATTTTACTTTCCTGGTATCTATGACTTCCTGTGATCAGCACTTCACCTTCAGTTTCATTCTCACAGCTTCACTCACCCCCTTTTCAGGGGCACATTTTCTGGCCTCCAAGGCCTTCTTTTGGAATGTACGTGGAAGGTTGCATGACTCTACAACTATTGCATTTTGCAAACCAGCATCGCGTGGGTGATGTCAATGTCTGTAATCAGCATGCATAGCAGGAAAGCCCCTTGGACTATGGCTTGCAGTGGCCTCTGAGTGCTTGTGTTCTCAAACATGGTGAAATGATTCCTGAGGAACCAAATCTCAAGGCATTCCCTCTCTGGTAAAGGGCTGAAGGGCTCTGTTTTCAAATCAAAGATTTATGCTTTTGTACTCTGAAGCCTACAATGGACAGGGGTCTTGCTGGTTTGTGAGATACATCAGCAAGGCGTCATTCAGAGAAGGCATCATTCTTTTTGTCTCCTTAGCAGAGTATTTGGTTTGTATTTAGTGCTGTTAAATTCTTCAGCAACCGAAACATCTTGGCCCCAACTTTCCATGTCATTGCTCTTGGAGCAAACTTTAACATTTTCAAATTATCTACTCTGCGTTTTGCCCTCAATTATTTGAATAAAAAATGGGTAAAACCAGTCATCAGCAGCCATATCACAGTCTGAATATTAGACTACCTGGAAACTTCCCCCAATACACCAACTAGTCTGCCACCTTAAAACTCAGCTTCTTGTGAGTTCAATCCCTGGCACCAAAAATAAATAAATAATAAATAAATAAATAAATAAATAAGACAGCCTTGCACAAATTATCAGGAAGTGGGAAAAATTTAGACAATTTTTCCCCGAGTGTAACACACCTGGCCTCTAACTGCAATCCCAGCAAAGTATTTGTTACCAACCAGGACTCCCTGAGCCTGGCCATTAACATCTGAATCCCTATCAGCATTCTGGTCTGAGCATGGATTAGAATTTTCCATCAAATTCTGTTTCAGCATTCTAGGTTTCTCTAGGCTTCATCTTCAAAGTTTTCAGTCTCCTCCTGTGAAACTTTCCAAATGCTTGTCAATCACATGGTGAGTCATAGTAACAGCAATGATCGCGTTCCTGCTTTAAAAAAAAAAGTTTTCTGTCTTCTTCAGCATTTTCATCACTAGGACGCAAACAATCACACCTCCCACTTAAAGGAGGAGTAGGTTTTCTCTGGCTTAGAGTTTCAGGGAATTGAGCCCGTGAGTGGCTGGCTACAAGGCAGGAACACTGTGGGAGAGGGCATGGTGAAATCAAGCTTCCTAGTTCGTGGCAGCTGGGAAACAGAGCAAGAAAGCAGTATCAGAGAGGACGGGGCTAGGGACAGCTGTAGACCTCAAGATCATGCCTCTATACATCACCTAGGCCCATGTAGATTTGTAATTTACTAAGTCCCTGAGCAGCACCAAAGACCATGGAGCGGATAATTCACCTTAACTGTACAGTTCCCTTCCTGCTCCGTCTATAGTGGATAAGGTTGTAGTATCTCATCGCTTCCAAGCTGTAATATGAGAGTTACGATACAGAATTTTGAGGTTCTGAAGAAAAACATTTACTTCTGTAAACTACACACCACTTCCAAAACAACTGCTTGTACACAATTACGACTTAGTAGATAGTGCCAAGCCAAGTCACAACAAATGACTTTATAGAAGAAACTGCCCATCCTACGTTGAACATTATATGACCAACCGAGTGATACGGTGCTGCAGGATAAGCAGCAATCCACGCACACACCATGACTGAAATGCTATATTTGACGTCCAGTCTGAGCAAGTGCAAAAAAGAAGTCATCAGACTGTGTAAATCCCCTTGGCACTGATGATTGCTTCAGTGATACTCCTCCCTTAGGATCTCATGACATAGGATGTAATCTGTGACCCGCTAAGAGAACAATATCTGTCCTGGTGCTCAGATGTGAGCATTATGTGTTGGTGATCATGATGCCTTGCAGCTGGCCCTTTCAGCATCAAATGTAGTAACGCCAAAGAATAGTACTGAGGTGAAAACACCAAGATGGCAGCACACTTAATATCTCACTTTGTTTGCAGAGAGGTCACCTAGGGTCATCTCCTGGACTGTGGTGAATATCTAGAGTGCTATCTAGAAAAAGGAATGGATGGAAATTGAAGATAAGAAATTCTGGATAATATGCACGTGAATGGAATTATGGGCATGGAAACAAATTATGTGCATCTCTGTGCTTCATACTAATGGCCAACTGGAAGAAATGACTGTAGACAAGGCACTCAATAACCAAGCAACTCCAATGACTCACGAATGCCTAGCAACTTGCTCCTGAGTTGTGTTAGTGTTCTGGCCCATGAATCCAGGAGTTGTCAGAGTTGCAGAGATGGAGATTATGCATGACTTGAATAATATGGGTTTTCTCTTGCCAAGTGTGATCAAGCTATGGCCACTGCTACGTGCTTAACTTCTCAAGCGCAATACCAGATTGTGCTGCTTCAAGTCTGAAACTTTCTTCGAGGGCATCATCTACTATCTTGTTTTAGGTTGAATGCTCTGCACTCATTCTATCTTGGAAGTCACAGTTATCAGTCCTAATACAAATGAATAAAAACATGTATTCCATAGGACTGAGTGCCACTTGTCCAGTAGTGGTCAATTCGATGACACATTTTGCCTTGTTTTTCTTCCTTACTTGTTCTCCACTCTTGGTTTTCACTGTGATTCACAAAACCAATTGGGAAATATTCCCGTGGAATATTTGTAACCCTTGTATCAGGACCTCCCTTGTATCCACTGAAGCTGTGACAGCCAGCAAATATTACGTATTCATTTGATAAAATATAAGCAAGTAGCACTGTAACAATAAATGTATTAAATGATTTAACCACCGATGAGTGAAGGCTATTAAATGTTAATAAGTTGTCCAGTTCTAGATACGTTGAAGCACACGCGTTGCCCCCGGTCATCCCACTAAAATTAATAACTTAAGTTGCACCTTAGGAAACAAGAGAAATAAAAGCTTATTAACATAAAACCAACAAAAACAAGAAAATAAGTATTCAAGCAGAAATCAACAATGCTCAAAATTGGAAAACAATAGAAAATGTCAATGGAATGCACAGCTGTTTATTTTTAAAGATCAATAAATTTGATTAAACATGTAGTCAGGGCAACAACCAAGAAAGATACCAGGGAGAGGAAAAACAAATTACCAATATCAGGAGTAAAAGAGAGAACATCACTGCTAATCTCATGTACTGTAAAAGAGCAAGAAAATGCTGAGAACATGATGAACACACATTTAATACCTTAGATGACATAGACAAAATTTTCAAATATTGTTGAAAGGTAATGCCATTATTGACAGCTACTTTATGTGATATTTTAATATGGAGCCACAGTTTTCATGAAAATATGTAAGTATCAGGTATTAGGTAACAAGAATTTGAAAGAATATCTTTCTTCAGAACCATCAGTTGATTTATTTTGCTTCATTGATATATACTGCTGGATTTTTTAAAAGGCAAATCCCTGAAGTTCCCTTAACATGCTTTACTTTGAAATTGAAGCATCAAATCAATGACCAGATGCTTTTTATGTCTTTATGTATGGTACCATTAATTCAAACAAGCAAACATTAGCAACCAAAGATAAACCATTGTTCATGTGTAGTCTATATATTTGTAAATAAAACCTCAGCGTGTAGTAATTTTTTCAACCTTTAATAAGATTGGTCACTGCTCACAACTCTTGAGTCTGCTTGAATATTTGACAGCATCTATTCTTCATTATTGAGTAATTTGTTTTTCCACTTCTACTTTTATTGGTACATAATGGTTATATTCACTGTAGGTGTTGGGTGCATGTATGTAACACATTTAGATTTCTTTCTTTAACCACTTTCCTTCCATCTGCTTTTATTTTTCCAGCATTAGATTCATTTATTTATCTCATACAGTCATATAAACCTAATTATCACATATTCAGATTGAAAACCATACTAATGGGCCAAGCAACATATAAAACATGTAAGACAATTATACTAAGTCAAGGTACACATTGAGAGTAATCGTCCACGCTGGAGTACAATACCTTTGATTGTCTTTTCTTTTTTTCCTATTAGCTGTGTCACCCTCACACTGTTATTGAGTCCTACATGGTGGAGAAACCATGCGATATTTAAGCTTGTGTGTCTGAGTTAGTTCACATAGCATTATGGTCCAAAGGATTATCCTCAAGTTATTCAAGTTGCTCAATGCCTCACTCTTTTCCCTCTTTATGCAGATAAGTACGACATTGCATATGAATATCGTATTTTCTCTATGCATTTATCCTTTAATGGTTGGAGAAGAGGCTTCCAAGATTTAGCTACCATGAATTACACTGCAATAAGCATGGGTATGCACACAACACTGTAGTATGATGTCATTAAGTCTTTGGGGAAATTTACCTAGAAGGAGAGTAGCTGGGTCAAATGCAATTTTTGCTTTTACTTTTTGAAGAACCTCTACAAAAACTTCTATAGTGATCGTATCAGTTTACATTCCCGCTAACAAGGCAGAAGTGTTCCTTTCTTGACACAGACATTTGTGATTGGTTGATTTCTTGATGGCGGCTACTCTTTCTGGAGTGAGATGGAATCTCAGTGCTATTTTTATCTCTATCTCTCCAGTGGCCAGTGGTGCTGAACACTTTTAATGTGCATATTGGCCAACCTTATGTCTTCGTCTTCAACGTGATGTGATCTGATTTATTAATTCCTGGTGCTCTTTCTAGTGCAACAAGGATTTTGTTCAGAAAGTCTTTGCAAAACTTGCATTTTCACCAGTTTTTCTTATTCTGTCTTCCAGCATATTAATTGTTTCTGGTCGGATGTTTAGATCTTGGAAGCATTCTTACTTTAGCTTAGTGAATGGTGAGAGATGTGGCTCTATATTTCATCTCTTATATGTGGATAGCCAGTTTTTCTGGTACCATTTTTTAGGGTCAATCTTTCCTCCAGGGAAAGCATTTGGCTCCTTTTTCAAAAGTAACATAGATGAGCGTGCCTGGATTTTTTTCTGTATCTTCTTTTCTGTTGCATTGATCGTCGAGACTGGTGGTGATGATTGTTGTTTTTGTTGCTGTTCCTTCTTCCAATGTGATGCTGTTTTTATCTCTGTAGCTATAAATTGAAATCTGGGATTGTGATGCCCCTTGCCTTGACCTTGCTCCCTAGAATTGCTCTGCCTCTTCCAGATCTCTTCTGCTTCCATATGAATTTTAGGATTGCTTTCTCCAGCTGTCTGAAGCACACGTGCTTTGGGGTGCCTTTGTAACATATCCATGAGTAGAGCTTCATCATATAGCACTTGCTCCCTTGTGGAAAGCAGACTGAGTCATTCTATTTGTGACCTGGATACTCCAGATCTATGAATAGGCCAGGTTGATGGCTCAGGTATCTTCTATGCTTTGGATGTGTGTTCTCCAAATGTCCATTTGTAAAGGCTTGGTACCCAAGACGAAAGTATGGAGAGACTTTCTGGTCTTTTAAGATGAAAGGCCCTTTAGTTGGTCTTCAGGTCACTGCGATTGGAGCCCTAAGGGAACTCTGGAATCACAGTGCCATTCTCTTTGGTTCCTGGCTCTAGATGTGAGCACACACTCTGACATGTGGTCCCATTAAGATGCACTAACCTTTACAAAGACTCAAACCTCCAGGGCTGTCCAGTCCTGCACTTGCAATTCCAAAGCAACGAGCTAAAATAAATCTCTCTTTACTCTGTGAGTAGTCTTTGTCAATTATTTCCTTATACTGCCACAAAGCTGACTTAGACAGGGCCCATCTAGTTTGATATTAAATATACAAAAGGCAAGCACTTGGAGAGTTTTATCTCCAATATATAGTCATGTCTCACAATAAACAAGCTTAATCATCTGGTTTATTTAGAACATAATTACAATGGCTGATGTAAAGCTGACTTAGATAGAGCCAGTTTAGTTTGATATAAAATACACAAAAGGCAAACACTTTGTTTTTGGGTATTTTATCTCCAGCATGTAGTCAATTGTCTCACAGTAAAGAAGCTTAATCATCTGGCTTATTCGTAGGATAATTACAGTGGGTTCCAATAATATAAATGCTGATGGGCAAATCATTTAAAACTGCCAGGAGAATTAACTGGATAAGAATCTGGGAGTTTAGAAATGGGTCACAGAATAGCTTCTATTAAGTAAATAAGATGCTTACCCAAATACTGCATGGTGAAGTATTCGCAATTCAGAGTTAAAATCTGAAAACAATAATTTGCTTCTTCTGACTGGAAGCAAGACTTTTGTGAGAAGCAATGTTGGAAAAGACAGTTTATTTTTTAAAATTTGATGTGAAAATAAATGGTAAAGGCTTGCCTTGGACATCGCTGAATATTTATTCCTTTGGTTGGTTTACGCGCACCTCATTCGTGATGGTATTTTCATAATTTTTTCATAGTAATGACAATGGTAGCTGAAGGTAGGCTTTCCCAGATTTATAGGGAGAAGGATACCATTCACCTAATAGCATCCCTCACTTTGCAGAACTTTCCTCAATAAAAATATTATTAAATTTCCAATGGGATGTTTGATGATCGCCTGTTTTTCTTTTCACTTGGTAAGCTAATGTTTAAAGAGGGAGCCATTCCACCATGATATGTGCAAATAAAATTCTAAAATACCGTACATAGTAATGGTGTAGAATTCAAAGTGACATGTAGAAGTTAAAGACATGTATTGATTTCAGTGAAGTCAGTAAAGTTTTGGAGCAGTGAGTTCCAAGGTTATCTCAATCTACTGAAGCAACAAATATACTGAAAAAAAGTTATCAGGATTGATTCTGGAAATGCTAGAATCTCATTAAATAATGCAAGATTAACAAAGATGTGCATGGATGGGGGAATCGATAAAAAAGTGACATATACAGTCATACTTCCTGTAGCCACGATGATACACTCCAAACAATGCATGATCAGGTAATTTCATCATTGCACGGACGTCACAGAGTGCACTTTCATCATCCAAGAATGGTATAGTTTACTCCATACCTAGGCTACTCGGTATGGTCGCCAGCTCCCTTGTCATGAACATGTACAGAGTGTTATTATTACGCAGAGTATTAGGGATAATCATAACACAACGATAAGATTTTGTGTATGTAAACATACAAATGTCACATCAAAGATATAATGGAAAAGATAAAAACAACACACCAGTATAGGTCACTTACCATGAATTGGTGCTTACAGGCTTGGAACTTATTCGGGGTGTCTCATTGAGTGAGTTATAAGTGAATATGAAGCCTCGCAGGCACTGTTGACTTTATAAACACATTATGCATAGGCTACACTAAATTTATAGATAACGTTTCTCTTCTTTCAATAATAGCTGAGGCTTAATTTATTGTGACAGCTGTACTGTATAAAATTTACTTTTATAGTTTTGTGTAACAAAATAGCTTGAAACACAGCACATTAAACAGTTGTGCAAAATATTTTCTTTATATCCTTATTCTAGAAGCTCTTTCACCGTTTAGATACTTTCGGTTTTAGGTTTTACCTGTAAGCATTTTGACAGAAAAAGCTAAGACACGAATGCACATACTAGTCTGTGTCTACACACAATCAGAATCATCGATATCGCTCTCTTGATCTGCCTATCTTCACCCACTGGGAGTTCCTCAGGGCCAGTAATACACATGGAGCTGTCATCTACAACAATGCCTTTTTCTGGCATATCTCCTGAAGGACTTACCTGAAGTTGCTTTGCGGTTAACTCTTTTTAAGAAGTGGAAGAATTCAAACAATGATAAACACATAGGACCTACATACAATATTATTCAGCCTGTTACGAAACTAATACTGTCGTATGCTACAACATGAATGAACTTTAAGTTCTTATGTCAGGTGAAATAAGTCAGGCACTGAAAGACTGCATGACTCCACTCATACGTGGAATCTGCAAAAGCTGATCTCACAGAAGTTGAGGATGAATGGACAGGTAACAGGAGCTTGTGTGAGGGACTGAGTGGTGTTTGTTAAGTAGGTACAGACTTGCAGTTTGGAAAGGGGCAACATTCTAGGGAACGATTTCATAGCAAAATGAACATACTACTGAACTACTGAACTGTATGCAACAATTTATTAAGATAAATAGAGAAGATGGTAAATTTTATTTATACTTTTATTTAGTCTTATTGAGGACGATGACAGATGATACATAGAGAGATGACAGATAGCTAAGTAGATAGATGGATAGATAGAGCTAAATTTTGGCAATAAGTGTTGAGGTGTTATTATTCATCTGCATATGATCCCGTACTCATCAGATCTGATGTTGCCATGTGAAGGACAGTTCATACACCTGGTAAGGTTTGCTAGTACTAGAGGGAGACCTTGCTGTTTTGCTTTTGTTGTTGTTGTTGTTTTGAATGGCAGTCTGTGTTTCAATTTTCTATTTTCATGAAGGATTTGCTCAGTGATTTGTGTTTCTTTTCCTTCCCTTGAAACTTTCTCCTGGGTTCAATATCCTGCAAATGCAGTCAAAGCTGTGCAAGGCATGACCTGGGGCAAAAAAACAACAGACAGGGAAAGCTGCAGAGAAATCAATATGCCTGGCAAGAAAGAAGAATGAGAAGTATCTACCAGGAAATAAGGACACTAATGTTCTGTTTTTTACGATTGACCCAAAAAGTTAAATACAAGCAAGAAGGCCGACACATTCTTAAAAAAAAAAAAAAAAGCAAGCATTCACTTCTGGCTCATCTTACTGCTTCAGTAAATAAGAAGTAAAACCTAACGTGGAACGGCTTGGCTCCAGGTAGGAAATGTTAACCAACTTAAGTGTCAGAGAACAATTACAAAAAGAAGTTTTGTTTTTCCCTCTTTTCTCTTTCATTTCCTTTCTCTCGTTTTTCTTTCTAGTGGCTTCATGAATTTAAGGAAATCTGTCAAATCAAAGCTTACTGTCAGGCTAATGGAAGACAGTTCAGTAATTGCACAAAGAACATAATTCATAACACTGAAATACTATAAGATCACTTAAACAGCTATAATATACAGAATCAACAATAAAAAATGAAAGACTAAACAGAAAACACTTGAATTGGCTAATAGTGTGTGAGTACATTTTTAGTCTCTGGGACAAATTACTCGGCACTTGAAATTGAAAAGGAGGGAAGTTTCAAGTTGATTCACAGTTGGAACCCACACATGGTCGGCAGTCTCCAAAGTAGAAATGACATGGTGGAAGGGCGTGGCAGAGAATTTCACCTCCTGGCAGTGAGGAAGAGGAGGAGGAGGAGGAAACAAAGACAGAGACAGAGACAGAGACAGAGACAGAGACAGAGCGAAGGGAAGGGAAGAGCCAGGGAGAAGATATATGCCTTTTCAGGTCACGCTCCCCGTGAACAAGAATTCCATTCAGGCCCCATCCAAATATGAGGCTTTTGGAGAACACTTTATATCTAATCCATAGCATATACTAATATTAGATTTAAATTTTTTACAGGAGACAAAAAGATGTTATATGTTGATCAAAGTTTCTGGAAATCAAGAATAAATAGCGATTTTCTAACAGGCTCAATCATGCAGAGATAAAAAACGAAAAAGTGGGTACTAACATTGGGGTAGAAAGAGAGCTAAGGAGAAAGTACCTCACGAGGCACAAAGTAGCAGCTATGTTAGATGCACATGTTGATAGCTCTACTGTGCAATGTGAAACCTATAGTTAATAACAGTGTACTATATTCAGTACATTTCTGTGAAATGAATAGACTATAGTGGTCCTTGCCAGGGAGAGGAGCAATGGGTGACTACGTGAGATGACAGATAAGTAAATTTGCTTCACTAGAGTAACCATTCTCTACAGTGATCCTTAACTTATCCTTGCACTATCATCCCGATAAACCAATTGTAATGAGAAAGTTTTGTAAGTTAAATAAATAATAAATAAAGCACTTAATAACGTCAACCTACCAAGCATCATAGCTTAGCAACTCAGTACACTCGAGCGCATTAGCGGACTACCCTGATGATCCTGTAACTGTCTGGGAGCTGTGGCTCACTTAAACTGCCCACCCTCCCAAGAGAATATCATACAAGGTATCACTAGCGCAGGAGAAGATCAAACTTCTAAAAAGAGTTTCCATCAAGTGTGCTCCATTTCTGCCCCATCACAAAGTTGGAAATTCACAACTCAGGGACCATCTATATATTATAGCATCTTTTCTTTGGTTATATATCATGCCTTAAACATGCACAACAAAAATTATTTTTATAAAATATAATGCTAGCCATGGGTGCTTGGCAGCTATTCTGTATCAATTTGATGAACTTTTCTTCTGTACTATTCTCCAGATTTTTGCCACGAATAGATGAAAAATAGACAATTCTGCAATAGAATAAAACCTGCAATAGTATCCACAATAGTAGATACTAGAAAAAGAAGATCACTATAGTAACCAAGGACTACAAAAACAAGACAAACCAACACAACCAGACCTAAAAGATGTACACAGAAAGCGGTACCATTAAACAGCCAAACAAACATTCATCTCAAGTGCAAATGGAACGTTACCCACTACAGGCTACGTGTAAGAACACAAAGTAAGTTTGTATAATTATAAAGTGAAAATCAAAATTGCATGAACAGTCTTCTGACCATAAAGTAACAGTCAGAAATCAATAATAGAAGGAAAATTGGAAAATGCAGAAATACGTGAAAATTATACAACACTCTTAGTCAATCAGATAAGGAGAAACCAGAAGGAAAATGTAAAAAGAAGTTGAAATCAATACAAATGAAAATAAAACCTACCAAACCTACGCATTTCAGTTTATGAAGAGCTCAGAGAAAATCGTAGCAATACTTGCATAGGATTAGAAAAGCAAAAACTCCAACTTATTCCTTAATCATCTAGAAATAGTACAGCAAAGTGAACACGAAGCAAGAAGGCAAAAATGACACCACAGATAATGGCAAAGTTTAAAAATAGAGAATAAAAGAAAGCGACAAACGAAAATCCATTTCTTGAAATCCTAAGCAACAGCTGACAAAAGATTGAGGAAATATTGACAGGGCGAGAATTCCCAAAACATGAAAGAAAATGGGGTACATTATTAATGTGCTTAGAAACAAGAAATGTGACGACGTACAATGAATAACTGCACATCACAAAAGCAGGTAATTTATGAAAATAATAAAAATTTGAAAAATACATAAACAATGCAAACCCACTCATCAAAACATAGAAAATTCCTGAAAAGGACGGGAATGAGTAACCAAATAACTCCCAAAGAAGAAAGACCAAACACCAGGTGGATTCACTGATGAACTCCAGGAGACATTTTAAAAGGACTGAAAATCTATCCTCATCAAAGTCTTCCCAAAAATTCTGGGAGGACGGAATTCTTTCTTACTCATTTTATGAAGCTGACATGAACCTGATCCTGAATCCCGATGAAAGTATAGAACGATGTCCCTTACAGACACAGATGTGACTATTCTCAGGAAGATACCAGCAGACTGAATGTGGCCAAAGTGGAAAAGATTATACTTACATGCCTGCTCATGTTTGGATTCGATAAACAATCATCCCCCCCGCCAAAAATCTTTCAAACTAACTGTTAAACTGAGTGGATTCTCGGTGGATTGAGAAGATAGTCCCTGTGCCAAAGGAGATGAAAAGAACTGCTCCACACTCAGCAAACAACCTCACCCAGTGGCAACCCATGCCAGGGCCAGAGAGCACCCACCTCGCACCCAGCCAAAATCTCTGCCTGCCTCACCAGTCCCTGGATCCTGGAAGACTCGGGAACTGAGCACTCCACTTCCACTCCCCGGCTTCTCCAAGGCACAAAGCAAGGGAATTGACAATGGACAGTCTGACCTCAGGGAAGAAGAGAACAACACCCAGGAGGAAAATCTCTGACTTCTGGACTAAAGTGATATCCTTCCACAGATAGTGGGTCAGAGATTGCCTTGGGTCAGAGGTTTGGAGAGGCTGAAAGCTAGTTAAGGATCTCCCAGAATCCCCAAGGTGGCCCACATTCATGGGGCTGGGATCCTGTTGTGGGACGTCAGGTATGCTGGGAGTAATCATCAGATAAATTGGTGCTGAAGAAGAAGGCATTCAGCCTAGTAGTATGTTTGAGCTCTGGAACTGCTGCCAGCATTTTCAGCAGAACTCACACTTCTGAATGACTGTTGGTAAATATCCGGGTTATTGAAACGTCTGCACTAAAGTCAAAGACCTCTTTGTTTTAGTGAAGAGCTGTTCTTGAGTCCTTCCTGGGTTTAGTCAATATCCACTTGACATTTGATACTACTGATTTGCTGAGTTTGCTACCATGCACAATGTAACATAGTAGTGGCCTGCAATTGTTTTTCTCTCTATGCCAGTGCCTGGATTTCCTAGAGGTATCAAACAATACTGATGTTGCCTGCTGAAGAATCTGTCCTTTGGCAGAAGAAATTGCAAACCCCAGCACAGAAAGATAGAGAAACAATGACGACAACAACAACAACAGTAGCAACAAATTGAAACATGTAAAAGCAAGGCAACATAAGACCTCCAGAAACCACTACTCCCAGGTAACAATGAGGGAGGGGAAACCAGAAGGTGCACCTCAGATAGATCTGAAAGGGTACCAATGGAGTTAAAACAGTTCAATAAGCTCCTTGGTGAAATTAAAGAAGATAGAGCTAATCATGTAATGATCCTACTGAAAGAAATGATCAACAAGCCTGGAGAACAAACTAATGAATATCTAGAGGTGCTCAAGACTGAGATGCAAAGTGGGAATGCCCAGCATAGACAGCAATGGGAATCCAAAACAAAGTTCCAAATGCAAATCCAGGAGATCGAAAGCATGATTCAAAGTAAGAGTAGCAGAAGCCACTAATGCATTGGCACTATGTCTGACCTAGAGGACAGGGCTGCGGTCAATGGTCAAGTAATAAGAGATTCCTCAAAAGCTAAACAGGTACTTGAAAAATGGCTCTAAAAACTCCCAGATGACTCAAAGAGGTCTAATATGAAAACAATTGGGATTAGCAAAAAATCTGAAGATACCACAGAGTGGAAAAAACACCTCTTCAAAAGTAATAGCAGAAAACATTCCAGACAAGGAAAAAGGCAATAATGTAACGATAAGTGAAGCATATAGAACTGTGAATAGCCATGATCACAAGGAAAAAAAAAACATTCCACAACACATAATAATTAAAATACCAGAAATACAACACAAGAACACAACAATAAGGCTGCTAGAATAAAGGGATGAATCACCTATACAGGAAAACCTATCAGAAAGAACCACAACAGATTTCTCAATCTTAAAGGCAAGGAGAGCAGAGAATAAAGTGTGTCTATCTCTTAAAGAAAACAACATCCAGCCCAGACTGTTATATCCTGCAAAATTATCTTTCAGAGTTGAAGGAGAAGTAAGATAATTCCATGAAAAAAAAAAAAACCTAAGGAAATTCATCACCATGGAACAACACTCTGAAACATTCTCAACAAAATCCTAGAAGGAGACAGTAAAGCTAACAGTTCCAAAAAGTCCAATAAACTGAATACATCCAGGAGGAATATTAAGGAGGTAGAAAGGAAAGAAAGCAAATAAGCAACATGAAATTAATATAATATCAGGAATAAAAACATACTAATCAATTATGACTATTAATGTGGATGGGCTGAACGTTCCAATCAAAAGACAATGATTAGCAGGAGGCATTAAGAAACAAAATCAAACAGTATGCTGTATAAAGGAAACGCTTTTAACCTGAAAACAAATTCACAGACTAAAAGCCAAATGGTTGGAAAACAATATTCTCGCAGCAGTAGCTATGCTCTTTTCAGACAAACTGGATTTCAAGTCAAAACTGATCCAAAGAGGCAAGCAAGGACATCACATAATGATTATCAAAACTATTTAGCAGAGTGAGAAAACAATCACAAACACGCATGCAACAAAACACAGTGCATTTGGCTTCATGAAAAAAGAAACTCTAATTGGTATGAAAGATCACGTAGACATGAATAAATGGTAGTGGGAGATCTCAGTATCCCATTCTCTAAAATAGATCAACTAAACAAAATTGATCAGGCAAATGTCAGAGTTGAACCAAATCTTCAAATAAATGTATTTTCTATCTATCTGTCTGTCTATGTATCTATGTACCTATCTATCTAGCTATCATCTGTCTAATAGAGTGTCCCATAAAACAAAAAACTACACATGCTTTTCAGCCACACATGTTACTTTCTGCCAAATAGATCCTATAGTCATTTACAAAACCAAGGCTGCATGAATGCCAAAGAATTTCCATTTTGCCGTGCCTATTATCAGATCAATAGGCACTGAGAAACGAAGTCACTAACAGTAGAATCCACCAAAACTATGCAAACATATGGAAATTATACAAAACACTCTCAAATAATCAGTGAGCCACAGAGGAAATAATGGAAGAAATAAAACAGTTCCTAGAAATAAATTATAATGCCACTACAACATATCAGGACCTATGGGAAACAATGAAAGCAGTTGCTACACGGGGTGTTTTGAGTGTTGAAAGCCCAAATCAGAAAAATTGAATGAGCCAGAACAAATAGCCTAATGATGCATCTCAAGGCCATAGAAAATCAAGAACAATCCAAACACAGAATTTGTACTAGGAAGGAAATTATAAAGCTAAGGGTAGAAATAAATTAAATGGAGGCAAAAAGACTGCTGAAGTTCACAAAATTATTGGCAACTCCTTCACAAATGCATGTGCCAAATGATTGGAGAATGCAAAAGAATGGAAAGATTCCTAGATATGTGTGAATCAGCAAAACTGAACCAAGAAGACTTAAACACCTCGAGCAACCCAATAGCACAAAATCAAATGGAAGCAGTAATTTAAAAAAATACTATGTGAACCCCAGGACCTGATGGATTCCCAGTCAAATTCCTCAAGAACTTTGGGAAGAACTAACAACAAACTCCTCAAATTTTCAAGAAATATAGAGCGAAAGAGTACTTGCAAAATCATTCTCAGAATGATTTTGATCATCCTGATCACAAACTGAGACAAGGATCCAAACGTTAAGAGTGAACTATAGGCCAATTTCATCAAAGCACATAGCTGCAAAAGTTGTTTACAAGTTCCTGGCCAACAGCAAGTGACAAGTAATTGAAAAGATCATATACCATGAACAAGAGGGCTTTATCCCAGGGATGCAAGGATGGTTCGAGACACACACACCAATAAATGCAATTCATCACATAAACAGAAGCAAGAACAAAAATCACATGGTCATCTTAACAGATGCAGAAAAATGCACGGCATTCATTCATGAGAAAAAATCCTGAACAAAATAGGTAAAGAAAGTCCTTATCTCGATACGGTAAAAGCCACTTATGACCAACCTGACAACATTGTATTAAATGCAGAAGAGCTGAACACCTTTCTTCTAAAATCAAGAGCACAACAAGCATGACCATTATTATAATCCCTGTTCAACAGAATCCTTGAAATGTTAGCCAGAACAGGCGGACAAGAGAAAGAAATAAAAGGGACATGTACAGAAAAAGATGAAGTCCAAATATAATTATTTGCAGATGACATGATCTTTTACTTACATCACGCTCCCCAAATCCACCAAAGACTCTCAGAATTCATAATCCAATTCATCAGTGCAGCACAATACAAGACACACCCACACCCACACACACACACACACACACACACATCCATAATATTCCTATGCACTGATAATGAGCTCACTTAAAAAAGGAATTAAGGAAACAATACCATTCTCAGTAGCATAAGAAAAGCAAATTGGTAGGTGTTAACCTAACCATGGAAGTGGAAGACCTCTGTAACAAAAAGAACATCACTCTGAGAGAGAAAATTGAAGAAGAGCAACGACAACAAGAACAAAAGAAATGTAAAAAAACAACATGATCAAATGGTTGTACTTCCAAATCTGATACACAGGTTTAGTGCATTCCCAATCAAAATGCCAATTGTTAGTTTTCACAGAGCTGGGGAAAACAATCCTAAGGTTTATATGGAATCAGAAGAAAGTCAGAAGAGCAACGACAATCCTGGGTAACTTCAGAATTGCATAACTAAAGTTACATTATAAAGCTATAGTGATTAAAACAGGTTGGCACAAATCAGGCATGTGGCTCAATGGAACAGAACAGGTAAAGCAGAAACAACCCCAGGCACATGACAGCTCTTTGATCTTTGACCACATCAAAATAAAAGCCTCTCCACAGCTGCATGGCTTGTTTAAGTGTCTCCCCCAAAGCCTCATGCAGTCATGGAGGTGGCTGACTCTAGCCTTTGTGATTGGTTCCTTGTCTAGCACTGGGATTGGTGGCATGAGTGTTGCACCTGGCCAGTGGCAGGGAGCCAGCATACAATATAAGGGAGGGAAGGAGGCCTGCTTTTGCCTTTTGCCCTTTTGCTCTTGTTGCTTGTGGCCACCATGAACAGCTGCCCCTCAGTCAAGCCACCCCGCCTTGAAGCCAGCTGAGTATGGACTGAAAGCTCCAAAAACTGTAAGCTAGATAAACCTTTGCTTCTGTCCTTTTGGCTGTCGGGTATTTAGTCTCAGCAACGAAAGAAAAGTAACCAAGACATTCCCTGACACAGAACCTGTGGATCCCATGAGGGTAGAGATGGGTTCTTGTTGCTTTTGTGTCCATCAGCCAGACACCAGGGAGTGTCTTCTGAGTTCATTAATAAGAAGCATGAGCATATCACTAAAACACCTGTAACTTTCTAATTTGAGAAGCTACCAATGATATAAAACTGTATGTGTGCTTACCATTCAGCTGCTAGGTTTGGGCAGTCAACATTAAATGTACCAAAATTTTATTTGTAAAACTGAATACTAACATAGCATGCCCGTGCTTGGAATATCTATTGTAGTCTGTAGATTTCACCACTGCCTAGGAATCAGCATACTCCCTAAAATGACTGCCTCATGTTTATCTTCTGCACTGCCTTGGATCAGAATGACACGAAGGATGTTATGCTGTCGTTGTAAAAATATTTACTTGTCAAATAAAGATTGTATATTTTAAAGGCGTACAAATGGTGATTTGATATACATGTGTATTGACTAATA
>RJWT010022086.1:0-17327 GCA_004365215.1 Cuniculus paca
AGCACACAAAATATAAGCAGGACACTCAAGACTCTTCTAACCTATTTTTCTATCAGCATATAAAGGGTTGTTTCTATTTCATGTTTTATAGTTCTTCCTACTGAAGAAGTAGTATATAAGTGACTGAGATTACTTAAACTTTGTGTTCATTGCAGATGATTTTCCCTTGGAAAATCAGACTTCTCTGGTAACAAATGGCTCCACAAAGTTATAGGAAATGGCAAAGTTCCTTCAAGAAGTATATAATTTAATAATGGGGGCAGAGGGAAAGACAATCTGATGCTCTTTTTCTAGACTTGCCCCTCAGTTGTAGAGGTATGTGGACAGATTGAATTATCAGCTGCTATTTACCTCAGTGTCTTAATCTGCAAAAATTACAGTAAAATTGGGCGTTCTTAAATAAAAGTTAAAAAGAAAGAGGAAAATACTACAGCAGTATCTACATGGTGACCTGCAATTATCAAAACTGCATAAATAACGTTTCTTCTAAAAATTTTTAAGATGACATTCCCAAGGGAACATTCCAATGAGCCATCACAGAATAGGGGCTTAACACACCACATACTGCAATGCAGTCTTGCACATATAAGCAACTCCATTTTTGAGACCCACACTATCAACAATAGAATCTAGGCACAGAGGAGCAATGAGAGATTTTAAAAATTTTGTCTTCTAGTAGTACACTTAAATTTGCATTTCCACAGGAACTGTGACCATCCTTCATGTTGGGTAGAAAGTCCTGCAAAATTACTGCACAAAATTTACTTTAAAAATTTTGGAGCAAAATTACCCAGAAAAAATAAAAACAAGCATTTGCTAAATCAATAGGCTCTATGGGACAGGGAATAGTAATAAAGGAGCACTTTGGAACAGCGTTCAAATCTGTACCTGGGGGTACCTTTGCGTCACTGCGACACTGTCGATGTCAGGAAGGAGGAATATGGGTGTTACCTGGACGGGAAAGTGGTGGTTGTTCCGTCTGAAATACTTCCATCGTTGGTGCGCAGTCACATTGGTAAAGCACAAACCACTCTTCAGCGTCTTCACCACTTTGCAAGCTGTCAAAATCCTCGTCATTTTGAAGATGGATTGTGACTAGAGTTAAATGAAATCACATATATTTTATGAGATTTTTGTTACGAGATTTGTGAATTGATGTGACAGAAGGCTGGAGAGGGAGCGGTGTAAGCAGGGTGTCAGCCTGGCTGCAGAGTTCTTTGGATTTCCATTCATTCTGCCATTAAATGTTCACCCGCAGCTCCTCCTCCTCTCAGCCCCTCCTCCCGGTGATCTCCGGAGATGTCTCATGGATGTGTGATACAAATTGCAACATGTCCAATACTACCTCTCCTGCGGAAATAACGCTAGTGTGTTAGAAAACCAGTGACCCATCAAAGAAATTGCTTATGTGGCTGAATAAAGTGACCTAAACTCGGTGGCCAGTGTTATCCTAAAGAGTAGAAAGTTTCTAAAAATGCCAAAGATCAAAGGCTTTTTACTTCTGTTGTAAGTGATGTCTACATTGCCTCAGAAGAGATTATAGGTTCCTCCAAAAAACCTAAGCATCACCACCATTTGCTTGGAAAAATAATGGAAGCCACACGCAGGTTTTTAAAAATCAAAATAAACTTCGATCCACAAATACACAGTAAATCTATCTTCACAGTTTTGGGGATTAAGCACATAGTGTATTGCATTCTTACTAATGCATTGTTTAGTGTTCCAAATTTTAAAACTATCAATAATATCAGGTAAAAATACAACTGGAGAAAAGTAACATTATACCTAGCATAAGTCTGTAAAAAAGTACATGAAACAATGGATAAACACTGACTTTAAGCTTGTTTCCTGACAAAATGTTTTAGTTATTAAAATGGTGCTTATGAAATTGCATCACCACTTGAGCACTCTTGTTTCAAGAAAGGAAAATTGATTCACTCCAGTCAGGCAGTCAAAGGGTTTCAGGGCTGGTAGGAATACTCCCGTGAGTCATGGTTCTGTGAAACACCACAGACTACATTTTGACATCCTTGCAAAGGAATCCAAGAAGTAAAAGCAAAGAAACTCCTTCCTGAGGCTTTCCACAACAGAAAAGAGGACCCAGAGTGACGGAAGCGTTGCAGATCTGACTGACAGGAAAGCAGTGCCAGAGTGGGGGAAGGGAGTGAGGCAGGCGTTTAAAAAATAACTAAAACAGAACAAAGTTTAAGCTTCATCTTCTCCTGAATGTATTAGTACATCAACATCCTCTGAGGTCAAACTCCATGGTTCTGGTGACTTTGAAAACGGGACATAATAGTGTCACACTAATAAATACAAGAAATTAGTAAAATAATATTACAGAAGTATATACCAAATGCAATGCGAAAATAAATAGGAGGGAAAAGAAATAAGGAAAGACATAGATGATTTTGCACGTGTAGTCAAGTTTACGTGAGGGATCATGTTGGACCATATTTTGAAGGTGGCAAATTCTCCATGTAGATGGAGGGCAGGGGAAAAAACTAGAAAGGACAGCAGAAGCAACAGTATGGAAGGAAAGAATTACATGGCATATTTTTTAAACTGAGCCTGAAAAAACCCAGATGCAGGTTACACCATTAAACACCAGATCACAGAAGACTTGGTGTGCCTGGTAAACACTTGCCCTTCTTCGCTCATGGCGTTCTTCGCAATTTTAGAAGTGTTTTGAATAAGAAATAAAGGTGAAACTTCTGTTAAAGAAATATCATAGAAAATGAATTGGAGGACAACAGAAGTGGCAGAGGGAAAGTGCAATGTATGGAATGTGGCACTGAGAACCAGGGCTACCAGCTTCCTCCAAATCTAATCTGAGCATAATGTAGCTCACTTGTAATCGCAACAACCCTGGGAGACTGATGCAGGGAGACCACAAGTCTGAAGCCAGCCTAAGCAACTTAGCACCTTAGCAAGACCATATCTCAAAATAAAAAATAAAAGAGGGCTGGGGGTGTAAACCTCAAGGTGAAGGCCTGGGGTTCAAGCTCTAGTATAGAAAAAAAAATCTAACTAAATCTAACTTAGGCTTTGATCTTATCTTTTTGCTTTTTATTTATATATATGAATATATACATTTACATGTGTGTGCCAAAGATTGCCTTTTCCTCAGAAGAAAAATGACATAAACTTACTATGCAAAATGTTTAAGGTGCAAAATAACTCGAAAATCATTCACAACCCAATATCAGAGGCACCCACACAGTGAACATTTCACTATAGCTCCTCTCTTCCTTGCTTGTGCTTTAATTAACCAGAATGCTGGGGTACCAGGAATTTCAGAGATGGACCACAGAAAAGATTTCATCATGATTTATCACAGTTGACTTAAACATGGCTTTCCAGAAAGATGTCAACAAATCCAGGATCGCATTCTGTGACTTTGCAGGCTGGAGAGAAATGTGGCTGGGAAGGTTGAAATGGGCTTTCGTTTGGTCGGTGGAGGATTCTGGATGCAGGTTCTGGATTCGGTTTCCAAGCACCGAAGTAGAGGACAAAGGAACAGAAGCTCTAGAACCCACACTACAGGTCGAAAATTCAACCAATGTGATTCCACAATCCTGCAGATTAAGGCCAATAAATAAAACACCAAGTAGTTTCAGAATCAAGTGTTCAGACGGTGAAATCTGAGCGCTGCAAACTTTATATATTATACATATATATATATATTCATATATATATATATATATATGGAAGTTTACATTAGAACAGACAGAAGGGCTGTGTGGCTTTAAGATTAATCGATAGGACCATTAAAGTCAGATACGAAGAACGAGTGGAAATATTACATCTTTATGACAGAAATTTTGCAAAGCATCTCAAAGGAAGGGAGTTTTCTTTAAGTCCATAAGCCTCTCTTCGCAGAGCTCTAACACACCGGTGACAAATGCGTATGAGCACACGCAGCTCAGGGAAGCTACGTTTGAAAATGAGTTTGTGAGCCTGGTCACTAAGAATCCTCTAAATGTGCAAATCATTCACTCTAAAAAGTAGATTACTTCAGGTGGATTTAGCCCTCTTTTCTAGGGATACGTTTACAGCTGTGGGCTATCTTTCACTGCACAATCCCACAGAGAAAATTAAAAACTAAGTACTTCTTCAATTTTATGGAGTGAGAAACATTCTAATACCTTTTCATTTAGTGCTGACAAAGTATTTCATTTCTCCCATAAATTTGAAATGCATGATGTTTGTATGTGAAAAACCTTTTTATCATATATATATAAATAATTTTGAAGAAGGAATTACTAACACTTCTATTTCAAAACCTGAAGCTTTTAGCTTTCTGTGGATGGCTAGATAGATGATAGTAGATAGATAGATAGATAGATAGATAGATAATTATTAACTAATACAAGTATTTAATGCTTTTGAAAAGTAATAAGAGCAGTCAGTTTTTCAAATTTCCCAGAGTACTTAATTTTTAAAACTGCAATTGGGTCATCTGATATTGAAAATAATAATACATCGAGTATTAAATTGTGTTCATTTTCATTTGACACTTAAAGAACTTTGGAAAATGCTGAAAACTGGATAATAGCCCCCTCCAAACTAGCCTCTGTTACTGATTTAGTAGATTTTAACACTTACGTCTGTGAAAACTGTGACCCACTGTGCAACCTGTGACCACGCTTTTCTGAGCTCATATTATAAATAGTATTTGATGTTATTACACAAGTATTTTAAAACATTAATTGAATGAACTACAAAACACTCATTTTCATTGCCCCTATTACTACATAAATGCATGTCAATATTTCTAATTTTTATCAATATTGGCAAATTTGATCCCCCAAAAAATGTACCTATCTGCATCCCAATTGTAATTTATGAGTGTCTCTTCAGTGTGTACTCACCAACATTAGGTATTACCTTTTATTTTGTTCCCTGGAATACAGTAAATAGTATTTTGCTGTCATTTAACGTTTAGATTATGGGTGAAGTTGAACACTTCAGAATACTTTTAATTAATATTAATCCTCTTTTGGTGACTTTTGTTTCATCTCTTTTGTTCCCATTAATTCATTTATGTTAATGATCAAAAAAATCGTCTTTAAAGGAAATGTAAAACAACACCAATTACCAGACTGTAAATGGCCTAATTTCAAATATCTTCTTTACTTGGATAGCTCTTTGTCATAGATAAGATAATGCCTGCTACCAACTGGAAAAATTGAGAACAACTCATCCTGAAAAGGAAAAGCCTCAGGTTTTGGAATGAATACAAAATAATAGTGTCAATAATTTCTTTTTAAGGTACAGAAACTTCCAACTGCCTTCTTAAAGTGTGTCTTACTAGGTTATGAATCAGAAAAAGACTCTAAGAAAGTATCCATCGAAAACTTAATATAGCAGATGTGCAAGATATGCTTCTAGAAAAATAACTAAAAGTATTATGGAGTCCTCTGTAAGGAATTTTATCTGACCAGTGATGATTACTTAAGCAGGAACAAACAAAATTGTGTCAGAGGGAGTAATGACATCTAAGAATCAGAAAAGAAATCTGTCAATAATTCCATGAAAAGTCTATTTCAAAAGGATAAACGTAAAGCAAGAAGAAAGGTATGACTGCGGGGCAAATAAATTCAAAGTAAAAGAAAATGCAATAAATCCCTGAAGAAAGTTCTATTTTGTGTTTGAGCAGGGATGCGTGAAAACAGCATATAAAAGATAGAGGTGATTAGGTTTGATTCTGTGATTTTTATTAGCCAAAGTAATCTAACAAGGAACACTGTCGTAAGTAAGGACATGGACAAAGAGAGCTCTGCCTAACAGAAGGTGGTCTTGACTGTTCCCATGTAAAGGGGGCATACTTTCTACTATCCAACAAATTAAGACAAATTGGAAGAAGGATTCTTTAAATTTGGCAGGAAAAAGACACTAAGTTAGTTGTCTTAACACCTTACCAATATCTCAGGGACTGATAATGACAATAGACAGCTCCGAAGTGGCTAGAGGATGAAGTGTTCAAATAACCAATGTCTTCGGAAACCCAATCAAGTAAGACATGTTTATTAAGATCCATTTGGCATTTTGAGGGTGACAAAATGAGGAACCAATTATGATAAATGTGCTTATCAATCTAATGCTTGATAACATAAATGCTGAAGTGATACAAAAGATGAAAAATGAGTCAGGAAAAGAGGCCTTGTAAAATTGGTTTCACACAATAAAACCCAAGGCACATGTGATTTATATCCTATGATAATAAAAAGCTATCACTTGTAAGACCCCAGCTTGAAAATGCCTTAAAGAGAAGAGATTTGTCAGTACAAACAGCATCTTTTTTATTTATAATGAGTAAATCTTGTCACATTAATATTTGCCTTTAAAACAGCATTACTACCAGGTGAAGTAGAAATGTTAGATGCATTCTAACTCAATTAAAGAGCACTATGGATGTATCACAGAGCAGCATTAGGAACACATACACTTGTTAGAGAATGCAGAAAGAAGTTGTTTGAAATCTGAGGGGACAGAGTGAGGCTGCTTGTGAATTAACCAAGCTCACTGCGTATCTGTAGATTAAGAAGAGCAAAATGGGCTGATTTACAGCTTGCAATTCAGGTGACCTTGGGAGATCAAAGACCTAGTCACACACAAACAGAGCAATGTGAAAGCTACTAAGCGGAGTCAAATGTAAATTAGCCCAGAAACAGGAAGAAAACCAAACTGCAAAAAAACTGCGGAGGAGTGATTACACAGAAATGAGCCACAAAGCGTATGTGATGGTCAGAGTGCTGGTTATAGCCATCTGCAATTATAAAATCCACAGACAGAGAGCAGAATTCAGAATGAAACTTAAGGAAAAAATGGAAATTCACAAGAAATGTAAATATGAAGCACATTAAATTTCTAAAAATTAATGTGTTAATCATGAGATGAGATTACATTTCAAATCATATCATGGGGGATTCCTAATCGAAGTCTTTCAATTTTTCTTCAAGTAAAATTATTGGGTAATAAATTTAAAAGATCCTACCATATAAATTAAAACATTGGATTTTATAACCACAATATAATAGCACATTATCTATATCTGAAGAGACAGATTCATTCAGCACTTGCTATTATGTCATTCAGTGCAAATAGGTATCAATAAATCTATTTTAATGGCTTCAATCACGATTAGTATGGTTCGGACTGAAAATTAAGGCACTTGTCATTTGTAGATCCCCTAATGTAGGCCTTGGCAGGCCTTACATGAGAATCTTAAAAGCAATCCTTGAAAGTAGCTAATGCTATCCCTATTTTATAGATAATAATGGTGAGTTGCAGAGACTTGACTAAGCAGTTTGTCCAAGATCACACAGCTAATAACTGCAAAGCTAAGATCAGAGCTCAACTCCAAGCCAGTGTTCATGCTCTTCAACATGTCAATGGGATATGAAGAAAACAGATGACAGCGTAGAATGACTCGAGAAGAATGGGTTGGTTAAGGTCCAGTGTGACGGGAAGAATGTATCAGTGTGAAGGATGCAAAGATTTCTCATAAATGCTCAGAAGCATTTATGACATTTACTTATACTCCTTTCTGAAGAGCATAACTTCAGCAAAAGTAAAATAGAGAAAAGAAAGTAGCCCTAATTTCTCAAACTTTAAATAAATATAAGAAACAAGGAAAGTGATACAGAAATAAAAGGAACAATCTTCTTTTTTTTAGTAATTCCCCTAGAACTAATCACCCTGAAACTACACTTCTGACTGATTAGGCCAGATTACCTAAACTAGCAAAGGTTATTTTATACTTTCCTATTAAAATACTATTTCTAGAAGTTACTTATTCTAGAACCATGGGATCTGGAAATTTTAATGCTATTGAATTTTCATAATTGCTCAGAAATAAAATGGAGACCTGCTTTTAAAATACAAGCAGTTAAGGAAGTATTTACTGAGGAATTTCTATGTAAGACACTGAAACAGGAAGCAGAATTATTTTCTGCTGAAAAATAAGGAAAGTATCTTCAAAATGTTTTGCCTAAATTTTCATCATACAAAGTTTAAGAAATGATAAAATCAGGTAGTTTTACATAGCTAAAAGAAATCTTTTTTTTATTTCAAGTTTTTTTTTAATTATTGCATATTTACAGTACATAATGTTTACACTCCTTGTGAGGAGTTTGTTCTAAAATCATTTTTTCTAATTCTCTTGTTTTACATATGTAAAACACATAACTAAGTGAGCAATCACCATCTAATTATTATTGAACTATGTAATACTAGATCTAAAGTAGAAATCAATGTAGAAACAGAAGTTCTTGAGCCATTATAATATTTTAACTAGAAATAATTTTGTAAATCATGGAACAGGGAAGTAACTAACAACTGCATAAATCAAATTAGTGTTGGCCAAAGCACTTTTCAACCCTAAACCTCTCTACCACACAAATTTCACAAAATAGAGTACCTACATCAGTAGAAACTGATTTGCAACATTTGTAAATGGGTTGGAACACCGTGCCTCTCCTGATCTCATTTGCCTGGATTGGTTTTAAAGTTGACCTTTATGCAATAGCAAACAAGTGACTTCTCAGGAGAACGTCATTGTTTCAAGGGTAAATAAACTTGAGGATAAGGTATTACCCAAATCCGGAATGGTGAAACCAGTGAGAAAAAAATGCTAGGTAAATGTACTCTGGTTTTAATTTGGTTGGAATGCACTAACTACAGACATCAGAGATAAATTGAAAATTAGTCCAGGGCCCAGTTTTTTTTGTTTTTTTTTTTGCATACATACGTAGTGTTTAAACTCACATAAAATCTGAACTTCTAGGATCCAACTGCATCAGCCTGTGTCATGGCTATAAATGCATATATGGCTATAAATCACTTAGCAGAAATTTGCTAACTAGATCAACTTTTACAGATGCTGGAATGTTTGAAATGTGTTTGTTAACAAACTGAATGGAAATGAAAAAGTGCATTAATTTTTGGATTGTGGATCCAGGTCACAGATAAATGATTAACCTAAAAATACAGAGAGTGGGAGAGGAGGGGGAGAGAGAGAGGAAACATCTACATCATTAGATAAGAGTTCATTCTGAATAGTAAAATATTTCTAAGAAAGAGAAAAAAATTCATCAACAGCCTTCTTTGTACAATGATCATCACCACAAAGAAACACCATCTTCTGACCTGCTGAACAGAACAAACTGCTCTGAAGGACTTGTTTTATTAACTTTTGTCAAGAGTACACACAAATGATTTTGCAAGATTCTAAAGAGCAATCCTCACCCTGAGGAGAGGTTATCTATGGTGCGACAGTTCCCAGCCAGGAGGGTGTTGAATCTGTTTAAATGAAGCATGTTTGAGAATCACTGATAAGCATGCCATGCTGCGGTCTTGAAGTTACCGACCTTGTGGAATAAGAGATGGCAGTTTACATTAAAAGGACACAGAGCTCGTTCCCACTCCACTCCCTTTCCTAGCGCATTTGGTATATTAAATCTCAGTCCTTCCACGGCCTGCTGTATTCCAGGGAATCTGGTGCAAGAAGATGCATGCCACTCTCCGGAAATCAGACCACCGCTTGCATAAAGTTCAATCTTCCTAAAACTGAATTGCAGCTGGCAGTGAATGCACCATGCAGCTATTTCTTCCTCCAGAATTGTAGACGCCTGAGTCATTGTAGAGCAGGAGTATGTTTTTGGGGAAAAAAATTTATTTTGAAAAAATGCTCTGGAGATTATTTTCAAAAAAGAAGAAGATGGAGAGGAAGGATAGCAACAAGAGGAAGAAAAAACCAACATCCTGATCCGATCCTTGAACACTACAAAGTGCTAACAGTTACCGGTAGCCAAAAGTACCTATTTGGATTTCGATTTCTGATGTACTTGAGTGTTGGAGAATTAAGTGTTTTTTCTAGTGTTGTTTATTTGATATTATTTCTTTTTAACCTATACTTTCTTTCATCGAAATCATTCTAAGCTGTTAGGAAGAAGAAATATGTGTTATTGTTAATATATTGGAAATTGTTTCAAGAAAACATTCTTGGAAAATTTTTGAACAAAATATAAAAATTATGTCAAGGTTTCAAAAATTTGTGTTTAGAAATCAGTTGGGATTAAATGTGCAGGACAAGTAGTAGAACTAAAAGTTCTAGGAAAAGAATGGTTAGACACACTATAAAATGTAACACAAATGAAAGAAATAAAGTTGTAAAACAGGAGAAGTACTGTGAGTACTCTGCTGTACTGGATGCTATTCCTATGGTTATCTTGGAAAAAGAAAGCTTTTTGAGGTTCAAACAATATTTACAAAAAATAGTAACTGAATTCTTCAAATCATTAAATATTCCAGACTATAAATGTCACTTGTCCAATATGGCTGTGTCTCGAACATTTTTTAATAAGATTAATTAGTGCCTGGTCGATTAATCAACACATCTATTATTATAACCCCATATTTTTTAAGCAAAGATAGAATCAGGAACCTCAAGGTTTAATATAGATATACAAAGGTCCAGTTATAAACTATTAATACTGTTGACCAAAATTAAAGGTTCTCTTGAAAATATGTCTAGGTCTTCTCTAAATTCTCCAGTAGGTATAACTGTACGTTCTCTAGATGGTTGATAAACCTTTGAGTAAAACACAAAACACTAAATAAAAGATCTTTTGTTAGGGCATAAATTTTTCTATTGAACCAGAAAGGTTAGAAGTCTTTGAATTTAATGAGAGTTACTGAAACCTTTAGCTAAAGATTTTTCAAGAGTGTAGCTTTTTTGGTTTGCTTGTTTTGTTTTTTTGTTTTTGTACCAGGGATCGAACTCACAACCTCACACTTGCCAGGCAGACGCTTGTGCCACTGAGTTAAATCCCCAGCCCTAGAGTGTAGTTTTTATTCAAAAGCAAATCAGTGTACCTGTAATGATCATACTATGAACATGATACAAAAAAAATTGCTGTTCAATATGCTATTTTGGTACTTTCATTTCAGTTTCATTTTTAATATGTAGGGTAAGGAAAATGAGAAATTTATTTATTGCAAAGGTATCCCAGTACTCGTTTTGATAATATTTAAGATCAAACTTAAACATTACAGTGAACCAAGCAAACATAGCTCAAATAAATTTTAATAACCTAAAATTAAGTTCTGGATTAGCTCCATTTACAAATTGCCTTTGCAGCTAATTCTCTCTTCAGAAGTCCGAATCAGTTTCCATGAATATCAATCTCCTGAAAATAATATTTACATTTAAAGAAAAGTTTATCCTGTTAACTGATGAAAAATAGCAAACATACCCATTTAGCATCATCAGTTTTAAACTATTAATTTTAGTCCTTGGGTTTCTGAGCAGCACCACTGGCTCAGGCTCCAGGCAAACATTAAGGTGTGGGGTGGGCTGGTGTCTGGCCAAGATGGCACCCCGGCCCTGAAGGTCAGCGGGGCTCTGGGCATGCACCAGGGCAGAAGGCCTGGCTCTACTGTGAGCTCTTTCGCCACCTTCACTGTGGCAACTGGCTGGAGTCCAACGTTTCTTACTACTCCACTTCTCTGACTACTTTTTTCTCCACTTTTCCTCACTCTGCCATACGCATTTAACCAGAGGAAGAAGGGATGATCACAAAGCAATACATTTAAAATATAGAGCCCAATCCCAGAGTGATTTGATGACACAACTAATAGTATCAAAGACCATACTGTTTCCACTCACTGACGCTTTCCCCTTATAAAATGGAGTTGTTAGAGGAAATTTAATAAAAAAAACTTGTGAATCACTTAACCAACCTAATATGATGCAATGTTTTATCTGATGAAGAAATTCAAAGCCAAATGTTTATTATATTGATTTTTTTCAATTTGTTTATATTCTTTCAGTCCTTCACAAAGCCATGTAGAAGCATACTTTGTGAACTTTATGTATACTTTGCACTCTAGTTACACTGTAATAATATTCTTCTCTTGAATACTTTCCTGATTAGAATTAACTAGCCCCATACTACTTATCAACTATAGTATAAAGCTAAAAATACAATATATTCACTTTTCCAAAGCTTCAGGCTCTTTTCTGTCTTACTTGTGCTGTAGGATCTTAAACTGATCTCTTCATTGTTTGATATCAACAAATTGACATTAATAGAACTATTTCCTCTCATAGGCCAGAAGTGATCATTAATCTTCCAATTCCTTCCATCAATGTTTTTGAAGGCCTATGACATACAAGTATGGTGCTACCTCCTGAGAATAAAAGCAAGACTGGACACGGGCTCTCTCCCACCACAGCTCACTCTTGAAAAGCCTTTCACATATATTCTTAGAAACAGACAAAAATATCTTCCCTGCGCTCAAGAATGAAAACCATAAAGAATAACAAGAAGAACAGAAAACCTAAGAAATCCAAGACCCGCAAGACCCAAGCAGAAGAGGCCAGATCAATACCCCTGTCTAGCGGCTCTTCCAGGAGGAAGTGTGATCTTCTGCTTATGCACTTCAAAAACAAAAAGCCCCAAAGTCATCTTTGCTATCCCAGGGAACTGGACCATATCTCAGGAGCCTATTCTGATCCAACTTCTCAAGAGAACAAAAGGAATTATACTTTCATCAGCCAATTTTGGCTAAAAGTTCTGGTGACCAACACCGAATAAATTAGGGTACGATTGTAAATATTCACTACTGCACAACTACAAAGACAAGGTATAAATTATGAAATCTTATATTATTATCCTTTTAAAATGTTTTCTGAGAACACACAAAGGATAAATGATGATAAAATGCATTTAAAAATAAATTTAGGTCAATATTGAATATTATAAATACATAAGACATAATACAAAAAGTACAAAGTCTTAAATAAATTCCCAAACACCCAAGAAATTGTTAATCTATATAGCTCCAATCCCACCCAATCTAAGAACAGCAATATAATTACTGGAATTTCATAGAAAGAAAAGTAAAGGCTCATACCAAAGTTATATTAATGTTATAAGGGTTTTAAGACTCAGGAATAATAAAATTGTTCAAGAAGTCCTCAACAAAATCCAATGAACCACTCAGCTCACCACCGTTCCTTCTTTTCCAAATCTTGGATATGAGCAGCTAAGAAAAGATGAGCCTCCTCCAAACCAAAGGACGCACACTTTTGACTTTCAAAGCTGAGACACAGGATGGTTGGAAACAGGATTGCCATGTCCAACCCAAGTCAGCAAAGATGGGAGATTAATGTTTTTCTTTAGGATTCAAAACCTTGTCCTATGTCTGGGAAAATAACTACTCCACTACCTTGATACTGGACTCCTTGTTTCTTCCAGACTTCAGATAAGACACTTTTCCTTATCTCCTCTAAAAAAAAGACCTGACTTCAAAGTCCAGGAGACCAATTATCCTGGAATACCAACAGAGGATTAGAGAACTTGGCCGATAACCTGATTTAGTGTTAGTATGAGGGGGAGACAATGCACTGAACACTTCAATAAAAACCTCAAAATTGATATATTTCAGCAGCGAATATGTGTCCTAAAAATCTTAACAAATTTCAAGGTGGAATATGGCAACCGTCCTTTCATATATATATAATATACATTTCAGAATGTCATATTGCCATTAACCAGCAGAAATACGCTCCAAGTTTTATTTATAATTTTATCTCAGGTTTGATGCAATTTTTTACTTTACTGTATATCTACGCTCTCAAAATAACAGAAGGAAAACTCTAGATACTGTTGAAAATATTTTATGGCTCTAGAACTATTTTAAGAAATGTTTACATGTACAAATGATGTATATAAAATATTAAGCAAAGTATTATATAAACATGTCCCATCATTCCAAAGCATTCTGGTTCCTACTATTTTGCTTTGCTATGTTTAAGTCTTGGTAGTCTGCAGAATGAGAAAGTTTTGATATCAAATATATATAATGTTCCTGAAAGGTGGATGAAAAACAGAGATGTGTGTTTACACAAGTCAGCTAGCAACCCCAGAACTGGACTTTAAAAGGAATTCGGTCAGTCAGAGAGGCCCAGGTATTTAATCTCTGTGCACATCAGTTGCTCATAAGAAAACTGACAAAGATTAATGATCAGGAAGAGACAGTTTCCAGCTTATCACATCAAATGTGCTGCATGCAAAGGAGGGCTAGTGACAATAATATTGGGTGGGATCTTTCAATATCACAACATGAATTTATCCCCAACATAAGGTATGGTCTTTAACCATTGGCAAGCATGCAGCATGTGAAGCTAGTCGAGAAGTAAAGGTTAATTCTGTTCCCAGCTCTGTGATAACCTTGTAGTTCCTCAGCCAAGTCAATTAATTTTCCTACTGCCCCATTTTTCTAAAACCTTGGAAAGTCAATGATGAAAAATGACAGCGATATGCAGGAACTAATAAGAGAATATCCATCAAGTTCTATGATCTCAGAACAGAACACCAAAGAAACACCAATTTGATTAAACCTCAAATGACCTAATCAACGCTGATAGCCTTCACATAAGTGTTAATTAAGCAATAACTAAAGAAAGCGGAAATGAGCATTGTCTGAACCCCTAATTTTGCATGCCCAACTTATTCATTTTTTATGTATATATTCATTCTCACTGAACCAATTTAGTATCTTTTACTACATACCAATCACTAGAAAATGATTCAAGAAACTAACGTGGTCTGAAACCTCATACCTCATGGAAGATGCTTGAGAAGTATAAATAAATTAGGACTTTGTGGTTGGCTTGGATATGGCTTAAGTGTGAACCCCAAGAATTCATATGTTGGAACCTTGGTCCTCAGTGTGGCATGTTAAATAGTAGTGAGTTCTTTAGGGGTGGGGGTATGGGACCTGTGTTCTATTCTTTCCCCAGTGCCTGACCTCATGGCTTGCTGTAAGAGCCCCATCACTCATGCTCCTAACCTGATGCCAACCACTTTAGCATTCTCACCAGAGCTCAGGCCAGCTTTCGAGCCTCCAGGACTAGGAGCTCCTTTCTTTAAAAAGTACTCAGACTCGGGTATTCGTTATAGCAATAAAAAGGACCTACTAATGAAGAAAACTGTTGCTGAGAAGTGAGGTTATTATTAGAACTATACCTTAAAATATGGAAGTGGGTTTGGACCTGGGTAACAGCCAGAGGTTAAAAGAGTTTGAAGGAGTAGCTTAGAAAAGACTCCTACTGGCCTAACAACCAGGTGGGTGATTGGATTAGGAAACACTTCCAAACATGTGTTCTTGAAGGTCTAAGAAGAGTAAGAACTAAACCATTCAATTATTTTTAAGTTACCAGTTATTCAACAAGGGAAAGAGGGACACCCCTCTGCCTTCTTAGATCGTTTACAGGAGGCATTGATAAAACACATGTCCTTAGATCCTGATTCAATAGAGGGACAAATTATTCTTAAAGATAAATTTATTACCCAGTCAGCTTCAGATATTAGAAAAAAGTTACAAAAGATGGCTTTTTCTCCAGATAGTTCAGTTGATACTATGTTAAAAATTGCCTCCTCAGTATTTTATAACCATGATGAGAAGGAAATCAAAGAGAGAAAACAAAGAGACTGAGAGAAAGCAGCTGCCTTTGTTGCAGCATTAGAGGAACAGACCCTAAGTCTGACTCCTGGGGCTCCAAGAAGAGTTTGATGATGACACCTACCTGCTATTGCTGCCACAAGCCAGGCCACCTTAAGAGCGACTGCCATAGGAAGCCCCCTAAACCGTGCCCTGATTGCAAAGGTGACCGACTGCCCTCTGAGGCCAAGGCCCCAGAGTTCAGACCCATCCTATCAGTTGGTCCAGCAGGACTGATGGGCCCTGGGGCACTCTCTGCTCTCTCCCTCTGGCTGGACTGTCATCTCCACGGAGGAGCCCTAGGTAATCATGACTATAGAGGGAAAAGAAACCAGCCTATTGCTGGACACTGGCTCAAGTCTCTTGGTCCTTTTTTTCAATCCTGGCCTTCCTTCTAGTCGCCATACCTCAGTGAAAGGAGTCACTGGAGAGGAGGTAATTCACTATTTTTCACAACCCTTGGGCTATAACTGGGATGGTTTTCTTTTTACACATTCATTTTTGATTACGCCTGAAAGTCCAGTTCCCCTCTTAGGGAGAGATATTTTATCGTGTTTAAACACTATAAAATATATATGCACCCTTGTCAAGTACACTGTCTACCCCTCATAAAGACAAAAATAAATCCTGAAGTATGGGCAACTAAAGGTAAAATAGGTAGGTCAATAAGAGCTGCTCTAGTACAGATACATCTCAGAGATTCTGCTAGTTTCCCTCACCAAAGGCAATATCCTTTAAGACCTGAAGTTAAGAGAGGATTATTAACACTTCAGCTGGTCTCTCTCTCCTAAATAAAAAAGGCAAAATTAATGAGACAGATACTTCTCCAAACTTCAGATGATATTAGACCCTCCAATAGCACAGGAAGTACTTGAGCAATTACAAAAGCTGAATGCTGTGTGTACGTTCCTGATCTTTCTGCTAATACCTCAATAGCTGTTCAAGATATTAGACAACAAATTAATGACATGTCAGATTCTACAATTCCCTGGACCTTATCCTTTTCCTTCTTATGGGAAGCAATTACCAGCTCCTCTTGGTGGAAATCTTTTTAACCATACTCATAATTATTCTGTTGATTCTATTATTTGTGCCATGCATACTTAATTGTTTCTTTGGCTTTGTCTCCTCCAGACTTAGAGCTATACACCTACCCAAAGTGAAACTGCCTGGTGTCTATCAAGGGCCTTTAGATAGACCCTCTGTAGAATAGCTCTACTGCCGATCAGCATCTACAACCCCTTTCAGCCTGAAGAAGCCAGATCGGTCATTGCCCATTTCTCCCTCACGGCAGTTTGGGATACTTCTTCAGAGGGGGGAATGTTATAGGCAGCTGAGTTAGATAGAAATATTATAGGCAGTCAGATAGGGCCAGGCCCTCGAGAAAGTGGACAAAGAAGACCAGATGTCTTGTGACCTTGAAGGAGACAGACACCTCCTGCTGTAAGCCAGATCTCAAGACAAAATGCAAAACAAATACAATCACACCCTAAGTAGAAACATCAGGGACTGACATTCTAAATAGGTATGGATCACCTTGACCATCCCAATCCCCTATAGGAAGAGTCACTGATCCTTAAGAATGCTCGCTTGGTACGTAACTTGCTTCCCTATTCGTCCCTGACTTGGTCAATTTTACCTGAACAATTAATCTTATTGGTTGACCATAGCTTTGTTCCACCTCATGCCCCTTTGCCTTACGAGTTCCCAGGTTTTCCCTGTCTTGGACCCATCTCATCTTGTGGTTTCACTCTATAAAAGTCCCTCAAAAAGCCAAAATCTTTGGCAACCCATTTGGGACCCCTTCTGTC
>RJWT010022087.1:0-17336 GCA_004365215.1 Cuniculus paca
TTCTAAGATTGTTTTGAGGAGTGATACAGTGCCTGTAAATTGTTGTATTGCCAAGGAAAGAGCAGTGCTCAAGAAATAGTGCTTATTATAGCAGTGATATCAGTAATTTATAATTAATATACATAATTAGGATAACAGCGCTGTGTAGCTTTTTTGATTATTGTTACAGTGTAGTGTTCTAAAGGCTAAAAAATGCTAGGATTATTGTATTGGTATTAAAAACATTTTATAAATAACATGTATATCACAATAGATTTAAATGTTTTAAATTCATTTCCTTGAGAATTAATGCCCCTTTAAAAGTATTTTTTATTCTCCAAATGAATCTATTAACATTTAATCATAGTAATATGGTTTTAATGAAATATTTTAATGTAAACTTCAAATTGTAGAATTAGATTGAGAAACTAAAATCATTTTTTCTTTGGAGCAACGAGAAAGAAAGAGAAGAGAGATAGATACTGGGCATTGAATTAGTCTTACGTAGAACTCATGTGCTTTACCACTGAGCTATGTCCCCAGCACACTGGTGGGCCCCCCTTGCCCTTTTTCAAAATTTATGAAATTTTGAGGCAGGATCTCATTAAGTTGTTCAGGCTGATCTTGAATTGCAGACAAGTCACTAAGACAAGTAGACTTAGGCACTGCGTCATTAAATTGTAAGTCGCCCAGTCAGAGCTTAGTTATTGAACCCTCTTGGCCTCAGCTCCCCAAGTGTTGGAATCACAGGCTGCAGGTGCACACCGCCACACCCCACTGTGGTGCAAAGTTGAATAGAAGTGGTGAACACCTTGGTTGTGTTCTTAATGTTTGAGGGAAAGGATTCAGTCTTTCTTAAATGTGATGTTAGCTATGAATTTTTCATGTGTGCCCTTTGTCGGAGATTGAAGTTCTCTCCATTCCTAAAGAAATCTTAGCATCAATGGGCATTGACTTTTCTTAACAGCAGTTTCTGCATCACTTGGAATGATCATATAATCTTTTCCTCTTGGGAAGTTCCTTTGACACACAACATTGTTTTTCAGACATTAAATCAATCTTTCAGTCCTGAGGTTAACCCTCTCTTTGCCATGATATTTTGTCATCCTTGTTTACCGTTGGGATTAATTTGGTGAAGTTTTGTTAGACTCATGTGTTTCTGATTATTAGGAATAATAGTCTGTGTTCATCCTTTGTGTGACGACTTTGGTTTTTAGCAAGATAGTGCATAACCTTGTGCTTCTGTTGACAAGTATTCCCTCCACTTTTATTTTCTGTAAGTATTTGCATAAAATTGTTATTACTTCATCTTTAAAGGATAGTAGAATTCACCAGTGTTTTAGGAACTGCAGTTTTCATTTAGGGATTGTCATCAACTGAAGCTCATATTTGACTTTTCCAATTTTATGCTTAGATTGTATTTTACTATTTCACATATATCGTAAGATCCTTCCACCAGTACACTTTCGTTTTCAAACTTTGTGTGTTGTTGCATTTTAGTTTTGATGTTACAAGTGCCACAAACTGTTATTTTTATTTTAAACGATTATCTTTTGAAAAGATTTAAAACATAAAAATCAGTTTCTGTTCCCCTGCAGAGTTACCTTTCCGGTTTCTTTACATTGTGTAGATTTTGTTCTCCATCTGGATGGATTATTTTCCTTCAGCCTAAAGCAAAATTTTGTAGAATTATAATTTGTTGGTTCTATTTCAGTACTATAAAGGTGTCAGTCCATTTTCTTCTGGCTTACATGGTTTCTCACAAGAAGTCTATGTCTTTGTTCCTTGTGCTTTATTTTCTCTTCCCTTTGATTACATTTAAGCATTTCTGTCACTTTCTTTCAACTAATTAATTATGGTTTGCTGTATTTCTTTTTTGCCTGTTCTCTTTTCTCTTGTCCTCACCTAAGAATCAAATAAATGGATATTTGCCTGTCTTTTCCACCCACCCCCGCCGCCCCTGTCTTTAAGGGTTTTGTTGTTGTTTTGCTTTGTTTTGGTGGTGGTAAGGCCGGAACCCAGGACCTCCTTCGTGCTAGGTGGGTGTTCTACCACTGAGCTGCGTCCTCAGCCCTTCCAGTGTTGTGTTTGTCATTTTTGATTCTAGGGATTGACTCTGAGGTGCACTATCCCTGAGCTACATCCCCAGATCTTTTTATTTTTATTTTGCATGTTTAAGTTTACTAATGCTTTCTTCTTCGGTGTCTAACCTGCTGTTAATTGCATCTAGTATATTTTCATCACAGACATTTTTCATTCCTTGAAGTTTGATTTGAGATTTTTTTTTTGTATCTTCCATTTTTTTCCTTATTATATTCTTTTACCTGTTGAACTTTTGGATTATATTGTACATGAGTATCTTATCATGGTATGGTAATTATGTCATCTGTGTTATTTTCTGCTATTCATTGATCCTTCTTTGAATTATGTTTATTTTCCTATTTCTTTTATTTCTGGTGAGTTTTGATGTTGGATGCCACCTATTAAATTTAGATTGTGAGATACTGGAATTTTTAGAATTCAAAAAATATGCTGTTAGGCCTTGTCTGTTCTTATGTAATCCTTTCAAAGTATTTGTTGCTACAGCCCCAACTGTTTTGTTTTAAGGCAGTCTTGCTATGTAATTCAGCATAGCCTTAAACTCATTGTGTAGCCCAGGCTGGCCTAAAACTCACCTCCCCAGTGGTTGGACCATAGGCATGCACCGTCACACCCAGCTTGTGTTTTTTGTTTTGTTTTGTTTTGTTTTGTTTTGTTTTGTAGACAGGGTATCACTAGGTTGCCAAGATTGGCCTCAGACTTGTGATCCTTCTGCCTCAGCTTCCCAAAGAGCTGGCATTGCAAACCTGCTACTACCACACCAGGCTCAATGTTTGCTTTTAAGCTTAGTTGCTGATCTGGAATAGCCTTGTCACTAATACTGTTGTACAATTGAGGCTGTATCCTTGACATTCGTCTAGACTCCATATTTCTTACTACCTTTTTCCATTTTTCCTAGTGAGGCAAGTGAGGTTCTTTTGCCTCTTTATGTTGTTAGTGATTGTTATATCTGATCCTTTCTTGGCCTTACTATTTTCCTTACATACATTTGCTATTAAATAAGATTCAAAGGCTGTCCATTGATGATTCTTGCAGCTCTGTATCTTTGGATCTCTTTGCTATGTGGTATCTGCCTTGTGGATTATAGCTACATACTTAGATCTCCCCAATCTCTAAACACTGGTATTCTTAACTCAGAGAGCTGAGGGGAGTCTTTGTTGATTTTGCCGGCATGTGCTACAGGCTCAGTGTTCTTTCCACCAACAAACTGAACAATCATAGCTATCACCTTACTTATTTTCCTGTTTCTCTGAGGCCTAATACTTAATGTTGAAAGTCCTTGTTTTGTTTATTTTATGTGGTTTTCTACTTGTTGAAGGAGGAAGTGTAAATTTGGTTTCTTGTTGCTCAATCCTGACCAAAGCAGAAGTCTCTTACCTGCATATTTTATGGATGTCTCTGGTGGTTATGGAATTTTATGATGTCTTTTTTGTTTTTTGTACATAGAGTTCCATTGTTCTTTTTTGTTATATAATCTCTGAGGAAAAGTCTGGGGAATTATCCAATTTGTTATCCCGTTGTTATTTTTTTCAGAATATTTTAGATTTTCTTCTTTTTATTTTTCTCTTACTAATTTCAGTGTGCTTTGATTTAATGTCTTGAGTATTCATTCATATGCGAATTTTCATCTTGATGGAGTTTATTAAGACTCTTAACTCAGTGTACTTATTTTTATTGAGTTTTGGAAAATTTCAAGCATTATTTTTCAAATACCTTTTACTCCCTTCTAGTGACTTCTATTGCATTTACATTAGACTTCTTGATAATGTCGAATAGGTCACTGAACCTTTTTTCTTTTCTTTACAATTTTAATTTCTGTAGTTTTTTTTCTAAAATTTTGTGTACTTTGTTCTTTTCTGTCAATGTCTGATCTGTTAATTCCATCTAGTAAATTTTTTCAGATTTTGTTTTATCTCTAAATTCTCTTTTTTCTATTTTTATTTCTCTTAATCAATTTTGTCTGTTAATTCTGCCATCTGTCATTTGTAGGTATGTTTGTAACAACTTTTTTTCTTGGTTGGTGGTCGTATATATGTGTGTATATATATTTGTATTTATGTCTAGCAATTATTGATTCTACATGATTTGTTTTGGGAGGATTTTCAAAAATTTTCCTCAACTTTATTGAATTATGAGCAAATGAAGTTATATAAATTTAAACTACACAATGTGATGATTTGATACATATATTGTAAAATACGTTGTAGTCAAGGTTTTCAAGGGAGAAGATATAATACAGGGCACATAATTTATAGGATTATTTTATAAAATTCACCGAAAGAGTCAAATGCAAAAAGAGTGCAGGAGATCTGTCCACACACTAGATACTCAAAGAATCCAAATGAGGGCCTGGATCCCATGGCAGTATCCTGCATGAGTTCAGCTGAAGACCTAAGTCTCACGACAGTGTCCTCCATGAGTTCAGCTGGGGGCCTAGAACCCACAACAGTGTCTCATGCAAGTCTGTGTCAAAGATCTGTGCTGGAAATCCCAAAGGCCAGTGGTGGGAGTTAGAAAATCTGTGCCAGCAGGCTGAGCCAGGAAGCAACGCTCAAGGTGAAGATCAGAGCTCCCCCAAAGAAAACAACAGCCATCCTCTGCAATAATGAGGTGCCTGCTAGCTCTTCCGATGATAACAGCTGAGTTCATATCAGGAAAGCCAGCATAAGCTTCTCTAGGAAAATCAACAGCCTGCACCCCCTTCCCTTCCAGTTCTTTTTTTATGCTATTGGCAGCAATCCTCAGGTGGGCCATCCACAGCCAGCACCATGCTGAGTCAGTTTAGCTGGGTGTTACAAGTTAACCACAAGCGGTCAATGTCAGCAAATTTCAGCTATGCAGAGTATGCAGCATAGTAAAGTGTAGTCGTCACGTCATGTTGTACGTTAGATCCCTAGAATGTGTAACTGGGAGTTTGTACCTTTTGATCAGGGCCTCCCCTTTTACTGCCATTCCCAACTGCTGGCAGGCGCTGTACGAGCATGTGTTTCTATGAGTTTGACTGTTTCAGAATCTACATAAACATTGTGTGTCTTTCTGTAATTCATCCCACTTAGCATCATTCCATCACTGTTCCTGCATGTTGTCACGAATGGTATGATTTTGTCTTTTTTATGGGTAATACTGCACCGTGGATGTTGTATGTATGTCTATGTACACTGTATTTCTTTATCCATTCATCTGTCATTGTGTGTTTAAGTTATTGTACCTCTGAAGAGTAAATATGCCTGCACTCCCACCTTTGTTTCAGTGAATCATGCTGCAGTGAATACGGGAGTGCAGATATCTTTTTGAGACACTGATTTTGCTTCCTTTAGATACACCCAGAAGTGGGATTGTTGAGTCCTAAGGTAGTTCTATTTTGACTTTTGAAGAAGCTCTGTACTGTTTTCCAGTTTCCATTCCCACTGATAGTGCACAAGGCTCCCCTTTCTTCACACTTTACCAATACTGGTTATTGTTTGCCTTCTTGGTAATAGCCATCATAAGCATTGTAGGGTAATAATAGCTCGTTGTGGTTTTGATTTTTATTTACTTGTTGATTGGTGATCTTGAGCACTTCTTATGTACCTGTTGACCATATTTATGTCATTTTTGGGAAAATATATACACAACCTTTGCCCATTTTATAACCAGTTTATTTGAGTTTTTGCTGTTGAGCTGTGAGAATTACATATATATATATTTTGGTATTAATTGCTTATCAGATAATATGGTTCAAAATTTTTTCTCCCTTTTCATAGTTTGCTTTTCAGCATTTATGCATGCGTATATTTGGGAATCATTCTGTTTCACTGGCTAGATAATTTGAATTTTGTTTTCTTGCTTCAAAGAAAGCTGGGCATTGTTCTACTTTCTTGTTTGCAAATCTAATTGATATTTTTTAGTCTTGCTAACTTTATCAATATAGTTAGCTTTTACTCTCTTGAGAGCTCTACTAATTGCCTGAGTGTTGAGGAATGATTTTTTTCTCACTGCTTAGAAGTTGAATGTCTCTTGCTCTGTGTAAGCTCAAGGAATTAATAGACATACAGCTTCCTAGTACTTCTCTCCTTGTCCCCATCAGGCTCAACACTATCATGCATTGCTTAGTAGTCAGTGGCAGTCTCAACTGTGGTCTGTCCTGCAAGTATGATCTACTTCACTGTCCTCAAAGTCTGATATTTTTCTCATCAGTGAAACCTCTGAGTTACTCTTGGGATTTTTCTTTCCTAAATAACATGTCAGAAATTTCTCCTATGGAGAAAGCAGGTACTTTTAGGACTAATCTCATGTATTTTTTTCAGGCAGAAGTTTTCCTCAAAGTATTGTTTAATATATTGTGCCATAAATCTTCCGATTAAATAATATCTTGGCTCATCTCATTCATTTTTTTTCTGAAGGAGTCACATATCATTTCTTCCTTTATTTCATATTCTTATTTCAACCTACTTAAATCTGTTTCCTGGAAACTAACAAATGACCTAACTCCCAGGTTCAATAAATGTTTGTGTTTTCTAAAACTTTCTTTTCACTTCTTCAGACATTTTATTTTGGTTTCCTTTGTACTTCTTTTAGTATTCCATCTCATTATCTTACTTATTCTGCTACTTTTTTCCTGTCCTTAATGCCCTAAAATTCTGCCTGTAATTCTTTTTTTCAGTTCTTCATGAATTTGTAGGGTATGTACTTTGCTTCTTTGGTTTTAATAATTTCCTGTATATAAATTATTTCCATACCTACTTCTGTATCTTGGGATCCATAGTTCCAAAACTGTGTTACCAAATGCTTCTTTTAAATTTCAACAGATCAGAATAAAACTGAATGTTTTTCTACTCCCTTCCTATTCTTTTCCACTATACTCTTGGCAGTGACATCTACTCAGCTGGCAACAGGGAGAACCCCACGTGATTGATCTCTTTCTTGACCCAGTTGATACAAGCCAGTTCCCTGCAGAATATTGAGTCTTCAGAAATGTACATTGCTGCCACCTTTGGTGATATCCCTCAGAATTCTCTTCCAGCTCAAATGTTACTTTTGACATTCCCAAACATACTTACTCTTTAAATGTGTTCTCTGTTCTATGGTCAGTGACACAGTTTTAGTAGAATGTATATCTATTCTTGCCAGACTGTGACATCCCTGTGAGAATGGTTCCATTTTCTCTCATCTCCATAGCTTTTCAAAGCAGCTCGTACTAAGTATGTAAAATAACTTTTTGTGTTGGATTTTATGAATTATTAGCCTGACTGTGGTCCCAGAACCTTTTATTTTCCCACTGCTGCCACAGTTGTCTTTTTAAAATTAGGCTTTTTTTCTTTTACTTTTTTCTGTGTTTCTCTTTTTTATCCTAAACCTCTTAAGCGACTTATTTACGCAGTAAAGTTGAAGATCATATCATGATGGTCAAAGTCCTGAATAAACTGGCCTGAGGCCTCTTTTTCACTTATATCTGTCATTGCCCAGAATGTGATTCCTTACCATTACTTTTTGGAATTAATGCAAAAAGGTTTATTATTCATTATGCTTAGGTCCTCTGCTAGGCTGTGCTAGAGATACAAGGTGGATAAATCTTGAGTAGTAATCTTTAGTAGTTTTATCTTATAATTAGTTTCCATTTGTGAAAAAACCCATCCTGGGCCAGGGATTTAGCCTGGCGGTTCAAGCACTTGCCTGTTAAGTGTGAGGTTGTGAGTTTGATCCCCGGTACCAAAAAAAAAAAAAGAAAAAGCCCATCCTCTCAACCTTATATGAAATATATTTTATCTGCAATTCCCCATGAAATCGTTCTAGTGTAATCACTGTGCCTTCAAATCCTTGTTAATGTCTGAATTACAAAATTTATCGTAACTGTCTTGTGCATTTTTTCATTGGGTTAAAAGTCCTAAAGGCAGGGAATGTCTGTTTTTAACCACTTTTATAAGTAGCTATACTTGCTCAGAGTATATATCTTGAACTTGGGGCTAAGTATGCACTTGGGAGAACATTACCACAATCAGTGCTATCAAAATAAGACATTACATCTTGATCATCGTTGTATCCCCTCTCTTTCCCTTCCCAGTGTCCAACAGAGTGACTTTAAAATAATGGATGCTCACTAAATGAGTACAGCATCAGAGAGCTGGTTTAAAGTCGAGGTGGAGACTGAGAAGGTTGATCCAGACAGGAGGAAAATCATGAGAGCTGCATTAACTGAAGCCAAAAAAATGTGCTTCAAGAAAGGAGAGTAGTTGATATCTTAAGCACCAGAACAGCAAGAAGTGATACAGACTGTGAATAATTCGTTGACTTTGGCAATTAGGAGGTGGTTCGTTAACAAGACTAAGTCCCATAAAGTAGCAAGGGTAGACATCAGATGGCAACGGGTTGAGAAATAAATAGAAATCTTCTCCTTAAATATAAATTTTTAGCTGATATTTTTATAAAAATTATCTGGCAGACAAGTTGAAGATACATGCTCTAAATAAAGATCTAGAATCCTGAATATATTATATTAAATTAGGGAGGATTTATATTTTTTTGTAAAGTAGATGAGCAGTAGTAGACTTGACATACTTTTAAGAAAATTTAGAATCCTAGTCACTGTCTCTGTCCCATTAGGAGACTACGTAACTCTGCATAGACATCGCAGTTTTATACATCAAAGTTACTAATATTTTATGTAAAGCATAGTGGAAATTATTTAAACTTAGAAATTTTTAAAAATTGTTTTATTGATGATCCATGCTTCTTTCTACTCCCTGTCCTTATGTGGATAGTAATGCATGAATAATGCGTGTTTGCCTATATAAAATGAATGAATATTGAATAACAGTGACTTAACTGCAAAGTTTATATGAAATCTCTTACATCTTGCTAATTCTTTAAATCACAGTTTGATTTGTAATGCTTTACCATTTCGCTCAGCTTTTCCATTGTTTTAATATCATTAAAAATATAGAATCTATCTTGAAAAAGAAAGTATTCCTGAGTCATTATATAAAGGGGTTTAATTTTTTTTAATGTACTATATTCAGGTATTTGTTAGATATAGTTAATATTTCTGTTGTGAGAGGATTTTTTACAATACATAATATGTCATTATGATAACTTGTTTGTTTCTTGGTATTATATAGCATGGTAACACAGTCTCTATCATTGCCTTCTGAAATTTGGTGAAATGACAGTATAGCAGGGAGCATTAAAATGTAGACACTATGTGACAAATATTTTAGTTTTAATATAATTTCTGTCTCTCATTCTCACCTCACCATTGTTCTTGCTCACTCTTGGGAAAAAGGGATCTGCAGGGAACCTGTTTTATGTTATAGTACTTGAAATTATTATCTGTCCTGTGTGGAACACATCTTTCTTAGCAGTTTTGTAGAAGCGTTACTAGTCATTGATTGGTATGAAGACTTAGTCTAGGGTATAGTGACTGGTTTATTAGTTTTTAATCACATGTATGAACTGAGTACCTACCATGTTACCTGGCATTGTACTTAGCACTATAAATAATCTCTCATTATTCTTGGAAGATTATTAGCGAAATAGTTCAACAAAAACTGTTAGTTCATAGTTCCTGAAACTCAGCCTTCTTCATACTTGGTGTTGAGTGGAGAAGAGAGCTGATCATTAGCAATTTTTTAAGTAGAGAGCTGGGGCTGGCTGTTTGGTCACAGGAAGCACTCAGAAAGCATTTGTGGCCTATTGGGTAGAATAGTGGTTAACTAGAAAATAAATTGACTTACAGTTATAAGTAACCATATGATAAAAAGTTGGCATTATAGTTAAATATTATTGAGAACAAAAGGATATAGATTGAGAACTGTAACAGGATTAATAGGGTCTCAGCCTATTTTGGGTATTATTAAAGTAGATTAAAAACTTTGAGCCTTAAAGTTTCTCACTGTCAAAAATGTTGACTGAAACTTTGAATTTATTTAAAGAGATAGGACAAATCAACAGTTGTTGACTAATAGGTTCATGTAAATCAGTTTGAGCAAGTCAGCAGTCCTTTCTTGGAAATCAGATGTAGATTAAAAATACTACATCTATGCTTGCATTCATTTGTTTTTAATGTTTCCATACCTAGGCCTTCTAAGAGGGAAGCAACAGTACAGCAAGGGGAAGATGCACTCTAATGAAGCATACTTTTTTCCTCTGGTAACTGAAGGTTAAATGGGTAGCAAGCAGAATGCCTTAAACAAGATTGGTATATTGATTAAAACGCTGATTTAACAGCTCGCTGTTTCCCCTTGGAAACCTGGAAAAGATAAGCCAGCTGCTGTCTAAGAGTGCTCAGTGTCCACTGAGAGTACACTATCTATCATCACAATATGGTGATGAGAGGTGTTTTATGTTTGTGTTAATTTCCCCCACTAAATCAGTAATTATTACAATCCTGTCCCTGCTGTTTACCCTGCAGCTGTTTTTCCATTTGTCGAGAGAGCGGGTGTTCTCTGAGGACCGCACACGTTTCTATGGTGCAGAAATTGTCTCAGCCTTGGACTATCTACATTCCGGAAAGATTGTGTACCGTGATCTCAAGGTAAAAAAAAAAAGTAATCAAAATTTGTTTTTGCAGAGACTATAGGGATAAACAAAGTAATTACAAAGTTACACAGTTTTGAGAAAAGCAGATTTAGTTTGGAAAAAAGCAGTCTGTTTAGGAATATAGTTTGCCACATTTGACAGGAAATTTCATTCACTAATGTGAATGGGGTTCCTGTTCCTTTATGTCTGAGTTTTTGGTGTACAAAATAATTTCTGCCTGACTACTGTGGTCACCTGTAATCTACAATAGTACAGTGGTTTTATTTTCCTATAACTGTTGTCATTGGAGAAATGTTAAAGATCTGAGTGAGTAAAAGTCAGGTAACTTTGCAAGTTACACTTCATACAAGTTTCATTATATTCTCACATGCTTATGTTTGTGAAGAATTACTAGTAGTGCAATATTTATGAAGGAACTTTTTTATAATAAGACCATTAGAGGGCAAACTTTTTGCTAGGTTTAAATGCCTTAAACATTTTTAAATAGCCTTAGGTTTTCATTTATAAAAGTGCAGCGTTTCTTTTATTGGTAATAGAGTTTCAACTACTCTAAATTCTTCTATGTTGAGACCCTTAGAATAGCTCAGGATAGGCAAACATTGTATGAAGGCAAGATGGTAAATATTTTAGTTTTTTCTGCTCACAAAATCTCTCTTGAAACTATTTATATTTAGCTCTGCCATTGGAGGTACACCTGCTCCAGTTCTTAGGCAAATGAATATGTTTTGCTGTGCTGCAATCAAACTTTATTTACAAAAACAGGCAGTGATCTCGGTTTGGTCCACATACCACAGTTTAGTGATCCCTGGAGTAGATTATACAGGATAGTGATCCTCATGCCATTGTTATGAATATGGTTGGCTTCTTTAGGAAATTTTTACCTTAACATTTTAAACAAATTCCTAAATGTTACAATGTCGCTTCTTTAAAAAGTAAATCACATAAATCATATAATCTCGATCTGCTTAATTGGTTTTTGATCAAGTACTGGTTTAAGATATGATTTGATCTGTAGAAATAAGTTACCTGAAAATTATCTGAAATTTTATTTTGTGTGAAATGATTTATGTATCCAACAAAAAAATTACCCCACACTCTCATTTCACTTTTTAAAAAAAGCTTATTATTTTTATTGGATTATTTAAGCAGTTGTCTACGTTATTGCAAGATATTCCCTAGCATGCTCCTTCATGTTATAATTGACTTTAGTGAGTAGCTAGCTTAAAAAATATTAATTTATACATTTACACTGTATGTTATTCATGCAGTGAAATCTAGTATGTATAATTTCTGACTAAAATTTTTTTAAAAGTTTTAAAGTATTTAGGAATAAATGAAATCTAATTATAAAACACCTAGTTTAGAGATGACTAAGTGAATACAAATTAGATATTTGTATTTAGCTTGAATCTTTTTGTAACTAGAAATACAGATAATATTTAATGAACATAGATACTTTTAAAGAAATTAGTTACATGACATAACAAAATATCTTATTAATTTTCCAAATATACACAGAAATGTTTGTTCTGTTCCTGAGTCCACTCCCACTTCATGTTTTCTGAATCCTATTTGTGGAAGGAAGAATGGAAGTGGCTTTGGTTTTAAGAAATAAGAATAGTTTTGAAGTGATGGGTAACATACCTAAAATAGTTAAAGAGTCAGACAGAATTATTAACTTAAAAAACCTAAAAGAAAAAAATGTTCATTTGATTACTAGCATTGATTATAAAATAGTAATTAGGATGGTCTTCTTGATCACTTTTCTCCATTAACCATTTGTAATCAACTGAATCAATGCATTGATATAATGAAGTTCATCAGATGTGAAGTTTGTTGCCTCATCCTTTCTGATGATGGAATTAGACTAAATTTATTAAGGGGTTACATAAAGTACCTACTTTATATATGAATAATCTGTGTGTATTTATAATATGTAGAGACCACTGACTTTACTGAACAATTTAAGTGGTCTTTCCTCCTAGGTTTCTTTTCTGACATGGCCTTAACTTAAAGTCCTGAGTCAGTGTGCAGCGCACATTCATGTGAGTGTGCATCAGAGAAGGCATGCAGTGTATGGGGGTGTGTACTAGGAGAGACATATAGTATCGGAAAACAGGTGTTCAGATGGACACACACAGCTACTCGTGTCCATAGTACACAGAAGTGTTCTTAACAGAATGACATCATGTAGGTAGGGTCACAAAAATTGAGAGCTGGTCTGCATTTTACAGGTGATGTTCTTCAAGCCTACAAGAGAGTCACTAACAGTAATGGATGACATTGGTGATATAGTCAAGATTATTGGAACCCATGTGTTAGCTTTCTATCCCAGGAACAAAATACCTGAGATGATTGACATATAAAGGGAAGAGGCTTATTTTGGCTCATGGTCTGGGCTGTTCAGTTAGAGATCAGCTTGACCCATTGCTTTTGGTTCCCAAGGAGGGTGTTGCATGGTAATGGTGGCAGCATGTATGCAATAGAATAAACTCACCTCACCAGCCGAGAAGCAAAGGGTCTGGGGTTCCGCTTTCCCCCTCAGGAATATAGCCCTACTGAACCCCACCACCTAAAGCTTCCACTGCCTCCCAGTAGCACTACCCTAGGAACCAAACCTTTAGTGCATGGGCCTTTGGGGCTCAGGGAATGGTAGGTACATTCAAGGTCCAAAGCACAGTACCATGAATCCTAGCTCTTGGTGTAATGTTCTTTTTCCGTACAATATGCTGTCTTCCTGGAGTTGAAATGAAATTAGGTAGGTGAATGCATTGTATTAACTGTAGGTCTTCATAAAGTTAGAATTCAAATTAAGCTGCTGAACATAAACAAATGAATGTTTCAATTATATTTATACCGATATGCTAAAAACACAATGATCAAAAACTGATTTATGTACCTTGATTACTGTCATATATGTCTGGTCCTGTTACTAATGAGGTGATGACTCTTTTGCTACACACTTATTTGAGATGCTTTGCTAACTGTACTTGGCAAGCAAATTGATACCCACTTGCCACTTGCCCACACTTCGCATTGGGAGCAAAACCTTATTTCATGTGCAGGTTAACGTAACATTTATTGGCTCCTGTTTCCTAGTAACCTAGTAACCTAGTTGATAATAATACATTAATTATTGAAATCTGTTGTTTTTTTAGAAATTAAATTACAATTATTTATTAAAAAACTGCTGTTCATGATAGTATAAAAATGGGAAGAAATTTCTTCAGCAGTGCAATTATTTTTGTTAGTTTGTTTACTTGTTTATTTGTTTTGTTTTGTTTTGTTTTGTTTTGAAACAGTCTTGCCATGTAGTCCAGGCTTGACTTGAACTCACTTGTAGCCTAGACTGACCTCAAACTCACAACAGTCCTTCTACCTCAGCCTCCTGAGTGCTGGGATTATAGGCGTTGTGCCACCACGGCTGGCTTCAGCAGTGCCATTACTAAAAACCTTTCTGCTTACTCCTTATTTTGCAAGTGTAGCCTTTATTTTCATTGATTGTGGCCATCCAAGCACAGGCAAGGCTAAACAAGGACATTTGCAAAGGGGAATGTATTGACAGTGGAATTCATTAAGAATTAATTTCTTGAAGAGTTTATAAGGGAGGAAAATAATACATAAATTGCTGTCATAGTCTATTTACAGAAATCTAATCTTGTTTTCTACCTCATCAGAGAAAACTTAACCACTTATGTCATTAATATGAGACAGCCGAAGAGTGCAGGGTTCCTCAGTGAGAGCAAAGTGATAGCTTCAGAGTCTGACCACAGCTGCCCTAATCTTCATTAGCCCCTGGTACTTGCCTCGCGCTAACAGAGTCCCCATGAGGAATGTGCGCTGGCTTTGCATGTTGTGTCTCAGGACTCATCTCTGAACTGCCATTTCTAACTAGACTTGCTCTCTATTCTTTCTAGAAATGTTAGGTCACCGCTATTTCTAAACCTAAATTGTACTTTTGGGCTATGCCTCATATTTGCATAACTTCTTAGATAGCTTGACAATAGGGGGTGGTGTTTTCTGCTGTTGCATATTGAGTTTCTTCAAGCCAGGAGACTCAAAGGGAAGAATTATTCTCCTTTTCATTATTCTTTCACTATTTCTTGAATTTCGTGGTCATTTAATTCCTATAGGTCAGCTTGCAAATACTTTGATTTTTTTTTTTTTCTTTTGAAGACTGTAAAACAAAACGAAATAAAACAGAATACAGTCAATCAAAACAAAACAATGAACATGGTACATGACTTCAAAACAAGACGAAAGGAAATGAATAATGGCTACCATCATGCCTCTTGTTATCTTCAGTATAACTGCCCATACCATCAGGCATAATAAAATCAAACAAAATAAAACCAATAAAAACAAAACAATAAAAACAAAACAATGAAAGCAATACAGGGCTTCAAAACAAAATAATAGTAAAACAACAGTGGCTACCATAATACCTCATGTTACCTTCAAAGTAGTTGCCTATATTTCAGACTGTATTTTGATTTTTCAGTGCTCGTAAGCCTAAATCTACCATATACAGAGCTGGAATTACTTACTGCCTTGTTAGACCTGAGGCAGCCCTGGTACCTGAAACAACTTGGTGTATCTATGCTACAGTGTGATGAATGAGTTAGTGACGAGGGAATTCTTTGCATTCTGTACTTCAATCACAGTGTCATTTCAGTGAAATGATACTCTATGTATACACATAAATTTGCATGTATGTCATATATAAATATATATATATATTTTTTTCCTGTGAAATGACACTATCTGTGTATATGATTTTTAAATTTCTAGTACAGCTGGGGATCTAGCTCAGTGGCCTAAGCACCTGCCTGACAAGTGCGAGGTCGTGAGTTCAATCCCTGGCGCCATAAATTTCTAGTACATAGCCTGGCCTGTGTAGGAACAGAGCTTCCCAGTCTGGCTTATTGTTTGTCCAAGCCTTGGCTTCCCTTGGCCTGCAGCGTGGTCAGAGGAGCCTCCAGGCCCTTAGCTCTGGCTGCAGGTAGCCTGTCCACTGATGGCGGAACACCCTACAGATTTCATGTTTATTGCAGCATGAAGTGTGCAGTGACAAAGATGGAGAAGCACTGATAAAAGACAGCTAAGATTTTTAGAGTTTGATTTTATTCTAGGTACCAACAAATGTAGGAAGAAATATATAACTTTGTTATAACTGTTTAGCTACAAAGCTCAAAGGGAAAAAAATTGCGTAGTCTATCATTTCTTCATGTATACTCTGAATCAAGACCTCTGTCAAATAATGCCTGTCCATTTGAACTAGGCAAAAAGTACTGCCATTTTTTGGTGGATATTCTGTGAAATGCTATATGTAATTTTTTTTTGTCTTCTCAAAAGCATGAACTTTTATGAGTTTGGTTTTTTGCAAGGGGAAAACTTAGATCTTATGTGTGCTGTCCTTGTGCCCTTCCCTAAAAGTGTGAACTTTTCAAATGACAGCCCTCTAGCTGACAGATAGTATTATTCAGATTTTTAATACATAGTCTTTCTCCTTATAACCTCTTGTTTGAATTCATCCTGCTCTTGTCAGTGGATGCATCCATCAGCCATACGCATGCTGCCCTGCTCTCTTTTTGTCTTGGGATTTTGGATATAAAACAGATGATTTTACAGTTTTAGAAATAGTGCTTGAATAGTCAGTGGCCATGTGCATTTTGCATTTGATGTCTAATGAGGGAAAGAAAAGCCTTGAGATTCAGGATAAAGAACCAAAGACAGATCATTTGTAAGTGTTTTTCTTCCTCCTTTTCACAGTTGAAGGGGCTCTAAAAATGTATGACAGCATCAGTTCAGTTATTGTAAATGCACTGCGGAGGTGATCTCCAGATGTCTTTGTTGTGTCTAAGCCACTGATAACACTTTGAAAAAACATATAGGTGGTACTGTGCTTTTCACAGGTTTGTGCATCACCCCGCTAATAATTCTTATGCCTTTATTTAAAGGAAACCTTGTTAATGCATCTGGTACAAGTCACTAGTTTGTAACAAGATTGGACATTTCACTACCTTTCTGATATATTCTTATGCAAGTTTAGATTGTTGGTATTTTCTTCTTTTTCACTTGGGGATTTTTTTTTTAAGGTGATGTATTTCTGGTCATACTTTTGATGCTGTTTTTGTTATTCACCAGAATGATACTTTAAGATAGTAAGAAAAGAGAAATAATTGATGAGATAAACACTTGTAAAATAATTGACTTGAAAATTATGAAATATTTATGCTCTATTATTGTATTCAAAGTAAATTACTGTGTATTGAGAATTACTTTTAATGAAGTCACTGAACTGACAAAGTTGTTTTAAGGAGTTCCATTCCTGAACTTCGCTGTTTCTTTTAAACAATCTTTTAAAGATTGTTTATTGAATATGTAACAATTTAAGTTCCCCTTTTAATATCTCACTGAATTCTTAAAACTATCCGATTGAATTGCTGCTGTTATTCACCTTGTTTCGTGGATGAAACTGAGGTTCATAGAATTTAATATAATATATCTAAGGTCACAGAGTAGAGGGTAGGTTGAGTTCAAATTCAGCGTAAGCCCTGAGTCTGGAATCCATGGTCTCACGTGTGTCCTCTCTGCTGCCTCCTCTGCAGTCCGCTGCTTTACCCCATTGCCATGACCCTCACTCCTCCCTCACTCAGAGTCACCTTTGGGCTTTATTTCTCCCTGTATCTTTGTTGGTTTGTTTGAATGAGTGAGTGAGAGAGAGAGAAACAGAGAGAGAG